>JMFS01066443.1:0-14673 GCA_000699545.1 Podiceps cristatus | reverse complement strand
TATTTTATATATAATAAATGCACATAAATAAAAGCAAACTAGCTGACGGAGAAAATTACACTTTCTTTTATTCTACTACATTAGTTACATAATATTAATCTGAAACTTCAAAGTAAGACATATGCAGGATTAAACACGTTCTAATAATTTATAAAATTAAAGGTACAATCTCATTTCTTGACTACTAGTCATAAAAACACTTCAGCTGCTATTTGAATCTGATTGAATTTGTACTGGAGCCAACACAGTATTTTTACTGACTTCAGCAGCACTGAATTAAGCTCCTCTCTCCCATTTTAGTAATTCCAAGCTATGCTTTTGATGTAGAATGCATACTTGATTAAGCACTTTAGAAATATCATGCAGTGAAGATTGAAACAGAAATGTTACAAAAAAATTACCTTCACTGCAAAGTCATCTGACTTCTGTGTAAATTCAATTACAGTGGCATAAATTAAGACAAGGTTAAGCAGAGTGTCTCCCCTCAGACTGTACCTATAAAAGAGTTTCATTACACCGTTAGTATTTAATATGCACATGTAATAATTCCAAAATTTTTGTTCCATATAATGTCTGTTCCATAATTAATGTCCGTTTCATTTCCTGGAATTCAGAATACAAGTACAGTTTGGGCATTAACATGTCTGAAATGAGAACTAGGACACATTAGGTGACTGAATGCTGGAGGATGCACTGTGAGGGAGAAAGGGGAGTCAGCCCACAGCAAAGCAAGTGTGGCCTGAAGCAAAAGGACCGGATCAGGGTCAGTCACTGGAGAAAAAATTATAGAGAGAGGAAAGGTGATGCATAGAATATTTACCACTTGCTCATAGAAAAAGATCTCACAATAGGTAATAAATGAATGCTTACGAATTGCATCAACAAAAGCTGTGTTTCCATAGCAAAAGGAGAACTATTGATGGATTAGAAGAACACTTGAAGGATGTCTCCCTGTTGCAATGATATACAGGGATGCTGACACAGTAATGCATAACTATGTATTTGTAGGGTTAATTTACTTCAAGCAGTTATGAAGTATAACTCCAGTGGTTAATATCCATAGTCTCATGAAATTTCTGGACCTCTTGAGTTAAAATACACCTCATCTTACTTCTCTCATTGCACTGAGTTTTTCAGTAGGAGCATGACAACACTGTAACTAAGTGAAATGTCCAAAGCACACTAAAAATACAAGCTAACGATACTCATATTGTTCTAAGAGAAATGTGTTCCTACAGAGAAGTCCAAAGAACAAAGAGTGTTAGCTTGTTCTAATAGCAGCTTCCTTTAGTGATAAGTTTATTTTAAAAATACCAGGAGAAAAGAATTCCATAACTTACTCTAAACTTAGTCTTTCTCTGGAATAGAAAACAATCCAACAGCACGTATATTGGAGTGATAACGCCATCAGCTTCAATATTACATTGTCACAGGATTTCTCATAATTCAGTTCTTCCATACTCTACCATAAAATTAATATTAAAAGTAGAAACTGAACAAATATATTACCATGGCTGTCACAAGCTTTTAATGTGCATCACTGTAGTATGCAGAAGTTAGAACAAACAGAAATACAGCTAAATAACACAGGTATTAAGGCCACAGCTAGGAGTCAGGAAAACTACGTTGTATTCCCAACTTTTATTTTGTTTGACCTTTAAAAAGCTGATTCACTGTTTCATGCCTCTTTTTCTCTCCTGTAAAAAGGAAACACCACTACTAACTTTTTAGGATGTTCTTAAGATTTTTGAGAACATTAATAAAGCAAAATAATGTTACAAACCTCTGATATACTTACTTAATCTATAAAGATCATATTATGCTTACACTGAGTATATGAAGTACAACATCACTAATTGCAGTAGCATTTGCAGTAGCATGTAGGAATTCTCTATCTGTGTTGTGCTTGCAATACTAATTGATTATTTTATTCTTTATCTATCTTTCCTTAGCAATTCTACCTGTAAAGTCATCTGTCTTGCTGCCAGAATTTAAGTATTACCCTATTGTCCTAACTATTAGTTCTTATTAAAAGTAGGACAAATTGTTCTCTAGACTAATTCAGATAACTATCTGAAATGGGAGGAATTAACATGCACATTGGTAAGAGATTATAGTCACAGATAGATTTAGTTGGTTATTATGATATTCCTTTATGCAACCCTATTTTCAAATATGCATCCTTTGACTATATTTAATATAATCCAATATGAGGTCAATTGTTACACTTTTTGAAGAAATGTAGGTACACAATGAGAACATTTTAAACTAGTCAAACTGGCACAAGCAGAATTTTGGAGTTTATGAATTTAGAAATAATTTGTGTCGTGAGACAATGCATGAATTAATTATGATTATGAGGAAGAAAAAACATGTTAGCAGACTGCAGATATGGCCTAGAACTGAGTCAACACATGACAGAATTTGGACATAGTTGTTTCATTTTGTACCTGCAAAAAGATAGCAGTACATTCATCAATTGTCAACACAACATATCGACCAGTGCTTCCAAAGAGCCTCAAGGAGTAACTACTGCTTCTTTCAACAAAGGTAATGCTGTACCTGAAGAAAGCAAATTATTTTATAAAATCTCAGTTAGGTAAAATAATAAGATTTTCTTAAAGGGAATGAATAACATACATCTCAATACATTTTTTTTCTTAAAGTACACAGTCTTTTGATATCTTGATCTTTCTCAAATGCTCAAGTTCACTTTAAGACACATTCAAAGAACATCCATCAATGTAGCTGTGATTTAATGAAATAGTACTGGATTAATTCAATCATGTTGCTAAATGCATCGAATATGACTTGAATATCCAGCCTTTGAGTTTACAAAGAGAAGACATAATACAGAAACTAAGATAGATAAAGCAAGAAAATATAATAAGATACTCCTTTTGAGTAATTAAATGTATGTTGCATTTCTTTTCTTCTTTTCATGATTGTGCAGCACAGGAAAAACAAACTGAGTGAAAACTCCCTGACTGCCATTGGTATGATCCTAAAGTATTCTGAGTGAATGAGAACTGACAGCAACACAGCCTCCTGTTACCAGCTGTGTTAGCAAAGACTCACTGACTGAACATCACATGCTTAGGGGTTTAGGGTAGTCTTGGCTCATTAAGGGAGGAAGTTGAGAAGGGACAACTGTCACACTACTTGGCGTCACGTCTACGAAACATGAGACCTAAACGTGAACCTGCCAGCAGTAAGCCCTCTAGAAACTTGTATGGACAATGTATTCAGACATTAACAAAAAAAGTGAACTATAAGATTTTCTGAAACTATATAGCTCTTTGCTCACCTATTAAATTACTTCATCAGTGCTAAAAGGACCTAGTGAGAAAGTATCAGAAAGCATTCCTGGCTATTTAGGTCATGGTCAGGCTGAACACAGAATCTGAACAGGTCAGAGTTTCAAAGTACAGGTAAATTAAGCATTCAGATTTTAAATGTCAAACAGATATATATTTTTTCCTATTAAATGTTATTAGACACAGCTCAAAAACGGCTTCAAAGCTGACCCTAGGATACAGTAAAGATTGAAACTGGCATGTCTCTTCAGCCACATGGTGAAATCAACCATCTGTATCTCTGGCACTATGTTTAAGAGACGCTGCTGCTCTGTCCCCTGTTTCTTGCTTGCTTGCTTTCTTTTTTTTCCCCCCAGGTATTTATTATTGTAAAAACAAAATGCAAGAAAATTATGCAAAGAAAATAATGTACATGTGCAATGGTTTACAAACATGAAAATTTTTGTACAAGTTAAAGAATATTCAAAATTAACTGAACATTAGATCTGAATTTTAAAACTAAAGTAGTTTTTGTTTTTAACTTAGTCTCTGCCCAAAGCTGTGATGCATCAGAAAATGAGACACTTTTACTGTTGTTTGTTTTGTTTTTTTTTAGCACAGCTCCAGTAGTTAAACCCCAAAAATCCAAAAACTATTTTTATGAAGAATTAAATACAGTCTTCCAAGCACCAAGAAACACTAAAGCAAAAAGATGTTTTGGAGTAACTTTATGATTTTCAGGGAAAAGTAGACAATTACAAAAGTTGTTTTGATTAAAAGTGTCAGCTCATCATTAAACTAAACAAAATGGCCAATCCCATTCTGGCTGACATCTCTGTGAATCTATAGAATTACACTATCAACTTCAGCAGAAAAAACTATCTTCTTGTCTCTTAAAATGCTAATACTGTGATTGCAGTAAAGTACCTGGTAGCCCAGTAGCTGGCTACTACATGATATAGTAGGGCAACATACGTGTCCTAGAAAACTGAAAATAAATAGTCAATCATCAGATTAATTAGCTTATTTTCACTCACTTGGATTCCAAAAGCTGAAGAATATCTGGCATATTAAGAATACCTTCAGTTGTCAGAAATACATATGGAATTTGTACCTCCAGAAGAAAGGAACCACAGTGACTCCCTGAAACATTTTGTGTATGTAAGACAACAGTTTCATAAGCAGAAAACCTAAAGCTACCTTAAGGTATTTTAAATAGATATACCCTTTAAAAATGCAGGTTTTATTTACCCCCATTAAAATGTTTCCATTATATGCTTCCCCTCACCCCCCCAATTAAACTCTTCTGAATCTCTTTGAAATTAATCTTTAATTTATATTTCTTTAGCTCTACAGCAACATTCACTTAGGATGAGGAAGGGTGGATACAGCTTGTAGCAACTGTAAACAACCCATGAACTTGGCACAAGTCTTTTATCAACCAACATTTACTACTACATCCTGGCCAAAACTAAGCTCACTCTCTGAGAAAAATACCTTCCTGTTTTGCAGTATAGATAAACCAGCTCTGTCTGTTTGGCTTTAGCTTTCATAATTTGTTATTCATTCTCTTCCACAGGCACATGAATGTAGCATTTTAGGAAAATGCTTTCCTTATGTGTGTCAGCCCAATCATTTATTACAATGTTGTAGAGCGCTTACCCGTTAGTATTGTTTCAGGGAGGTTGGTTTTAAACGTCATGTAAGTAACATTCAGATTTTTGCAGAGACCTTTCCAGCAAGAGTTTTCAGAATAATCATATTCCATTACTAATGAGAAGTGTGTCCAAGGGAAGTCAGCTCCAATTTGCTGATTAGGTACAATAACACAGGAATATCTACTAAGGCTTAAAAAACCAAGAAAATATTAATAAAATTAAGTTCAGATAGAATTACCCTCAGAACAAAATGAACACATTTTTACTTTGAAGAATTACCACTGCTCAAAGGCTGTTTACAAAAAATAATTTACCCTTTCTGAATTTAAAACTGTAATTTCTTTAAAAATTAATTTAAATATTAAAAGCTGTACTTCCCCTCCTCCAATTATCTACTTGAAGTATTCATATGTTCCTGTAACATTATAATTCGTCATTATTTCTGTCTTATGTCTTTTTCCCCTACCATTTTCTGAAACATAGAAAACAAACATGATTTTCTACACATTTTTCTAAACAAGCTTTTCTAAAACATGCAAAACAAAACAAAAAGTTAAAAACATGCAATTCATGTTTTCTAAAAGTTCCTTTGAGCCTTGCAACTAAGCATTTTACTAGAGCATGGACAAAGGTTTCCCCGCCCAGAATAAAGCTGTTGATCCATATTCTGAGATTTTTACTTCAGACTGGAAAGTCCCATGGAAACCAACAAAAAGTAACAAAAGTTTCACTGACATTAGTCCTGAGTAAAGACTTTGTTCTCGATCCCCAAGAATTTAACTTACTTGCTTATGATATCTTTGCAACCTAAAAAGGTTCCTTTTTTCTCAGACTTCAAATATGTAGCTTTTAAACCTGCATAAACAGAATTAAAGCCTTAATCAAACAAATGAACCTCTGCGGGTATGAAACAATGCACAGCAGTAAGAAGAAAATGTGGGACAACATATATTAAACAGATAATAAGCCTACACAATTTCAGTTTGTATTGCACTGGTGGGAATAATGATTTAGAAACTTCCATTTTTGAACCCAAGGAGGAAATAACGTGAACGAGTTTCATGTCTCACAAACTCACAATCTGATTACCTTAAAATGAAAAATAAAGGTTAGTGCAAAAGGAAGCATTTTTGCCCCTTAATCATTTAACTTCCTTTACACTTTCTGTACACTTCGAGTTTTACAAGTATGACTGGAAGATGTAGCTAAAAAGAGATATTTGTATAATACAAATGCCTTGCTTCAAAAGTTTGGTTAGTTGGATTGACCTGTGTTTGCAACCAAGTCTTAAGATCTTAAAACAAATAAAATACTTTTCATTTAATATTATTAGTAATAAAAGCATTGTGAACACGTGTCTTGGTTTAACCCCAGGCAGCAAACAAGCACCACATAGCTGCTCACTCACCCCACCCCTGCAGTGGGATGGGGAAAAGAATCAAAAAAATCACCCACTTGTGGGTTGAGACAAAGACAGCTCAATAGGACTGCAAAGGAAGAGAGAATGATAATAACAATAACAATAATCATAATCATAATCATGATGATAAAAGACTACACAAAACAAGTGATGCACAACGCAACTGCTCACCACCCACTGACCAATGCCCAGCCCATCCCCAAGCAGCAATGTCCCCCAGCCAACTCCCCCAGTTTATATACTGAGCATGACATCATATGGTATGGAATATCCCTTCAGCCAGGTCGTGCCCCCTCCCACCTTCCTGTGCACCTCCAGCCTGCTCCTTAGTAGGGCATGAGAGGCTGAAAAGTCCTTGACTCAGTATAAGCACTGTTTAGCAACAACCAAAACATCAGTTCGTTATCAACATCATTCTCATCCTAAATCCAAACCACAGCACTATATCAGCGATAGGAGGAAAATTAACTCTATCCTAGCCAAAATCAGGACAGCATGCTTCCTCCCTTTCAAAACATTCTAAAAGATTGGCTTTCTTCTTTTAACAGCACAGGAAATTTAACTTTATATTTAAAGGTAAAAGACCAATACTATACATGACACTATTGATAAAGTTCAAACAAGAAGGTGTTACAAAAATGGGTATTAAAAAGTAATACGGAAGGAATCGGTGGTTTGCTCTATACATAAGCACAGTCTCAAACAACCATTTTCAGGAAACATGGGTTTTTTTTACCAGTTGAATCTGTGATGTTGAACAAGCTTGTACAAAAATTACTCACAGGTAAAAAGATGACTTGATGAAAGTGTTGCTTGTATCACCAGGATGTCTGGATGTTGGAGGCATTAATTTTTTTTATTTGAGTTTAATAGATTGCTACAGTTTACGCTTATATATTTAGCAAATTAGAAAAGAAGGTCAGCAACAGATGACTAAGGGAAATCATGGTCTGTACCTAACTACTCATTTAAGGGTTTATGCTAGGGAGCTTAGTTAAGACCTCTAAAGTCTAACTGCTCTTAGTAAACTTGCAAGGAACAAAACTTGCTAGCACCAATCAGCTAAAAACAATGAGACAATCTGACCAAGACAACAGATGCAATTATAAATAGGCAATGGGCTGCTCACATCTTCTTTCTGTTCTGTTAAACACATCTTTGACTTGACAGATGGAATATCATTCTCTTGCAACAGAGAACATCATACCAGAACTCTTAATCGGGGGAAAATAAAATACAAGAAAGAAAAAGGCTGATGGAAGAGTCAGGAAACAGAAAACAGTGAGAAAAGTATATATAAAGTTTCCTGATGAGGAGAAAAGGGAGACACACCTGCAAAAGCATACAAACAGGAATGCAGCAAAGCACAGCAAAATGCGTAACATCCATTTTTTCATTTCAAAAATACGTATAAAAGTTAATTATGTACCTTCTACTCTAGATAAAATGTGAATGAGGGCAGCTTTTTCTCTCTCTGAGTCCATTCTTGTTATGATTAGTATCTGGAAGAAGATAAGTAAAATAAACTCTAGTACTGTAAAAAAATTGTTCTTTCAGCCTGCATACATCTTTCCTTTTCCTTTGCACAGAAAGTGTGAGATTGACTAAGCAGGTGGAAAACCAGGAATTTTCCAGAATGACAATCATAGAATCATTGAATATCTCAAGTTGGAAGGGACCCAAAGGATCATTGAGTCCAAATCCCTGGTTCTTGCAGGACTACCTAAAACTAAACCATATGACTAAGAGCGTCATGCAGACACTCCTTAACTCTGACAGGCTTGGTGCCGTGAACCACTTTCCCGGGGAGCCCATTCCAGTGACCAACCACCCTCTCAGTCAAGAACTTTTTCCTAATGTCTAATCTGAACGTCCCCTGATGTAGCTCTATTCCATTTCCTCGTGTCCTGTCACTGCTCACCAGCAAAAGGCGACCATCATCTCCCCCTCCGCTGCCTGCCTCATTGAAGTTATAGACTGTGATGATGTCATCCCTCAGCTTTCTCTTCTCCGAGTTAAACAAGCCAAATGACCTCAGTTGCTCCTCCTAAATCTTGCCTTCGAGGCCTTTCACCATCTTGGTCGCCCTCCTCTGGGCATACAATAATAGTTTAATGTCCTCCTTGTACTGAGGTGCTCAAAACTGCACACAAAACTCAAAGTGGGGCTGCACTAGTGCAGTGCAGAGTGGGACAATCACTTCTCCTTGATCAGCTAGTGATGATGTGCTTGATGCACCCCAGGACACAGCTGGCCCTTTTGGCTGCCAGGGCACACCATTGGCTCAGATTGAATTTGGCATCAACCCAGAATCCCAGATCTCTTTCCACAGAGCTGCTTTCTAACCTCTCATTCCCCAGTTTGTATGTATAGAAAGGATTATCCCATCCCTGGTGCAGAATCTGGCACTTGCTCTTAAATTTCATATGGCTGGTGATTGCCTGGCTCTCTAGCCTATCCAGACCTCTCTGTAAGGCCTCTCTACCCTCGAGGGAGTCCATGGCTCCTTCTAGTTTAGTATTGTCAGCAAACTCATTTAATGTACATTTGACTCCTGTGTCCAGATAATTTATAAAAACATTAAAGAGGCTGGAATAGTATTTATAACTGGCCCTAAAATTGAGCCCTGGGGACCCCACTGGTGACTGGCCACCAGTCTGATGCAACCCTATATACTATAACCCTTTGAGCCTGACCTGTCAGCCAATTGCTCACCCAACGTATCATGGAGTTGTCGAGCTGTGTGCTGGATATTTTGTCCAGAATGATACTGAGAGAAACAGTATCAAAAGCTTTGCTAGAATCCAAACCTGACACATATACTGGCTTTCCTTGGTCAACTAAATGGGTGACCTTGTCATAAAAGGAAATTAAGTTGGTTAAGCAGGATTTTCTCTTCGTGAACTAGTGCTGGCTCTGACCAGTGACTGTGTTGCCTCTCAAGTGTTTTTCAATAACTCCCAGAATAACATTTGCCATAGTTTTTTCAGGCACTGAAGTGAGACTGATAGACCTGTAATGACCACAGCCTTGCTTCTTTCCCTTCTTGAAAACTGGGACATTTGCCAGCTTCTAGTTGACTGGAACCTCTCCAGGCTTCCAAGACCGTTGAAAAATAATGGAGAGAAGTCCCGCGATGACATCAACCAGCTCTTTCAGTACCCTGAGGTGAATCCCATTGGGCTCCATACATTTATGCACATCCAGCTAGAGCAGCAAGTCTTGAACAAGTTCAGGGTTGGCTGGGAGTTTATCATCACCCCAGTCACAGTCTTCCAGCACAGGGCTCCGGGCATCCCAGGGCCCATTATCAGTGTCGAAGACAGAGGCAAAGAAGGCACTAAATGTCTCCACTTTGTCTATGTCCCTGTTTGTGAGGTGACCGACCTCATCAAGCAACAAAACAATGCTATCTCTGATTCTCCTTTTGCTGTTAACATATTTTAAAAAGCCCTTTTTCTTGTCCTTCACAATGCTGTCCAGCTTGAACTCTAATCAAGCTTTAGCCACACAAATTTTCTCCCTATGGTGGCAAACAGCATCTCTGCAGTCCTCCCACGTCACCTGTCCTTGCTGTCAATGTTTGTACACTTTCCTTCTCTGAGTAAGTCCTAGAAGATCCCTGCTCAGCCAAGACATCCTTCTGCCCCTCTTGCTTGACCTCTGACACTTTGGAATTGCCTGCTCTTGCACTCTTAAGCGATGGCTCTTGAAAAGTGACCAGCATTCATGGACGCTAATACCTTCAAAGCAGATTCCCAGAAGACCTTACTAACTAGCTCCTTCAGCAGCCCAAGGTCTGCTCTCTCCATATCCAGGGTCAAAGTTTTTCTCCTGCCACAAATCATTTGAAACTCAGGTGTCTGTATGCATTGTTAAGAACTGGAGAAACAATATCATAGAAGACAGCAGTATTGGAAACCAGTTTTATGAACAAAGCTATTCTAGCAGAAATCTGTGGCACTAGACAGATTATTACTGTCACATTAGAGGCATTATCCCTATGAAGGCAAAACTTAAACTGAAGATATCTAGAATTCAGCCTGCAAGATGGTGATGTACTGGAGGGAGGTACAAAGGCTGAACTAATAAGATTTTCCAGACCACAGATGGAGTACACTGAAGTGTTCCAGTCAGAGATTGCTTATCTCTGAGACTCATTAAATACTGCTTAAGATGAAAATGTTGAAAAGGATTAGAATGTACCAAACTGACATAGTTTCAAAAAGAATCACTACCGGAGAAGGTGTTTACTCTGTCCACTATTTGAACTGATACAAACTGAACTTGTGCTCCATAATCAAAGTACATAAAGAAGAATATGTACACACATAGAGGATTTACACAATACTTTCAGACAGGATGATCTCCGAAGCTTTATGCCGTTGTAGAGACACTTCTCATGGTGCACACAAGATAAGATTTTTAAGGAGGCACACAGCATTGTCTAGCTCTTAAAACTTATACATGCAGGAAAATTACATATGTAAATATTAATAGTACATTAGGTCTTGTCAGAAAAGAAGTGCTGGATATCAGTCAGCCCAATAAGCTTAAAGCAGATTTCCATTTCCATATGTTGGTGCACAGAACAGCCACCTGACAACTCACTGGCTCCTTTCAAAGCAGTTTTGGACAACTGCTTTTTAAAATGCAGACCTGCTTTTTCACACACAATACAGCAGCATACTCATTACATGTTGTGTGCTAGATGCCATTTTTAGTCATGCTCTATCTGATCATGAGTGCAAAAGATAATGAAACAAAGAGTAAAGTTCAGTTTATTCTGTTCCATTAGCAACTTCCTGCTTGCAAAGGAAACGTCCCATTATAATCCTGCATCAATAACAATTTTGGCTAATAAAAGGATAAGTGGATTATCATATTTCACTTCATATTAACTGATGCTGATGTGATGTGATAGAATGGAAGATGGTTTATTCAATACAACTTTTACTTCTTATTAAAACCAGCATACCCCTTCTGCCTATCCTGGCTCATTGAAACCTGTCTATGAACATTAGGAAACAGTAAACAACCTTATAATTGCAAATAAATTCATATATATTATTAAATTGCATGGGCATGTGTGTATGACCTTACGTATAAGTCAAGCAAGCATGTCAAAACTCAGGAGAGTTAGAATTAACAATTTTAAAAATCATATCTAGTGGAGTTCAGAAGAAAATTGTCACCGATTGACATTAAGAGGACAAAGTTGTCATATGTCTCCTAGTACAGCATAATCCTAGTACCACAAAGCAAAATGTGTTACTCTTGAGAAGAAAATGATGCCAAAATCACCTTAGAGGGTCTCTTGAAGGACAGATGCCAAGAAAATCAACGCTATTTTGTTTTGGTTGCTTCATTTCCATTTTAGATTCTAAAGGGGTGTACAATAAGCTATTATATTTTTCTTCTCAGAAAAATTGACTCAAAAGATGTTCAGAGCTTTTAGTGTAACTCTTAACAGAAACAAAAGAAGAAGAAAGCTCCAGCAAATGAAGAATGGAAAGAAGGTAAAATAAATGAAAGTAAGCTTGAAGATTCCTCTCTTTTGGCTGTCTGTTCAGCAGCATAAATTCCATTCCAAACAGTCAGGACACTTCAAAATTTCTGTACTTTACCCTTTCATTATGTGGTAAGTATTCTGTATACAAATAATAAATATTCTGTAAAGGAAAATGGTGTTTTGTACTGCGTGGCACTACCACTGGATATTCACATATCCAGAAAAAGAAAAAAATCTTTGGATAACTTGAATCTCCTCCACAACTCTATCCACCATAACTATCACTTATGGATATTTGCTTCTTATATAATTATAATGCCAGGAGAATGGCCTGATTCATGGGTTAAGCAGAGGTCATCTATGGATAACAATACCCATATACTACATCGTGTGTGTGCTCTGAGCCATCCCACCTAAGTACACAATCCTGACTTGTGCTATGATCCTCATAGTACCAGAAGATTGAGGCCTTCAAATAAAAGGTTATAATATAATTTTCAGTAAGTGATGTGATACAGTATACTTAGCAGGGAAACAAAATCACCTGCAGCAAGACGAAGCACTGGCAATGTTAAAACTATATGCATGTTATTTCAGTCATGCAACAAGGGGAGATTTGATCAAACAGAAACTTGCATTGCTCCTCATAGAGGTCTTAAACTTTATGTTACCCTTATTTAATAGATACTGTGGGTTGGAAAGGTAATTACAAGACTTTCTTTCGTAAACCAATTCTTGTTGAAAGGTGGTTTTATAACTATTCATATAGTTTGAAACAGTTTTGTTTGCTTAGAGAAATTATTTACATTGTTAACCTTAACACTGTGCTCCTCTCCATAACTTTGCATCCATTTTAACATTTGACACTGAAGCTCTGTTATTTTGGGATTTGTTTCTTGCTTCTTCTGGCTGCTGTACTGCACAATCTTCAACTGCTTCCAGATGTTATTCAAACAGGATTCTAAGATGTTCTTATAGATGTCGTTTGCCTTGGACAAATAACCTGTTAATAAAGCAACAGAAGAAGTAATTGCAGGCACAAAAGACAATTGCCAAGGTTTGTGTTTAATCTACACATAAATTTAAAATTTATGTGAAGGTATCTTGCACAAAAAATAAGAAAATTTAACGGATCACCAATAGGAAGGATATTATCACTACTAATCAGGTCCTTAAGAAGTGCAGTATTAGATAGCAACTAATATCATACAATTCGAATCATTGGCTATTATCATCCAAAATGGTACTTGAGGTACACATCAGAGTTCCCCATCCTCCTGCATCACCAACCAAGTGCAGCCAGGTCCTTGAGCAAAAGCAGTCCCATGGATGGGCTTGCCTTTGCCTGAGGCAGGAATAACCCAGACTGTTTTTGCTGACATATTTTTTTATGTGTGTTACAGGGACTTTGTCTCCTTCTACAGTACATAAAGGTTTTGATTGGGCAGGGCCAGCTCAACTGGTGGATCCCCTAGTGTTGACTAACCAGGTGGCTTTTGCTAAATGTTTGTCCCAATTTTTGAAGGTTCCACCACCCATCGCTTTCAGTGTTGCATTTAACAGCCCATTGTACCGTTCGATTTTCCCAGAGGCTGGTGCATGATAGGGGATGTGATACACACACTCAATGCCGTGCTCTTTGGATCAGCTGTCTATGAGGCTGTTTCGGAAATGAGTCGTGTTGTCTGACTCCTTTCTGGGCTGCCATGTCACCATAAAACTTGCCTTTCATGGCCCAGGATAGCATTCTGGGCAGTGGCATGGGGCACGGGATATGTTTGCAGCCATCCGGTGATTGCTTCCACCATGGTAAGCACATAGCGCTTGCCTTGGCGGATCAATGGGATTGTGATGTAATCAATCTGCCAGGCCTCCCCATATTTATATTTCGGCCATCGTCCTCCATACCAAAGAGGCTTTAATTGCTTGGCTTGCTTGACTGCAGTGCATATTTCACACTCATGGATAAAATGTGTGAAGTGTTGTTGGCATCTGGAAGGACAAGTGCTGTGTATATCTGAAATACCACATAGGAGAACTTTTGTTACAACAGAACAGAGGAGGAAGAACTGCTCATCTGTCTCCCTCCCATCCTCCTATGTTATTTATAGTATTGTAGAAAATAATTCTACTTAGGATTCTACTTTAATATTAATTCTGTATTTTTCTCCCTCCTCTTTTATTGCTAGAAATATTCAAGTGAATACAAAATAATTTAGGAGGCTGTTTCAGAAATGAGTCGTGTTGTCTGACCCAGCCTTCTGGGCTGCCATGTCACCATAAAACTTGCCTTTCATGGCCCAGGATAGCATTCTGGGCAGTGGCATGGGGCACGGGATATGTTTGCAGCCATCCGGTGATTGCTTCCACCATGGTAAGCACATAGCGCTTGCCTTGGCGGATCAATGGGATTGTGATGTAATCAATCTGCCAGGCCTCCCCATATTTATATTTCGGCCATCGTCCTCCATACCAAAGAGGCTTTAATTGCTTGGCTTGCTTGACTGCAGTGCATATTTCACACTCATGGATAAAATGTGTGAAGTGTTGTTGGCATCTGGAAGGACAAGTGCTGTGTATATCTGAAATACCACATAGGAGAACTTTTGTTACAACAGAACAGAGGAGGAATAACTGCTCATCTGTCTCCCTCCCATCCTCCTATGTTATTTATAGTATTGTAGAAAATAATTCTACTTAGGATTCTACTTTAATATTAATTCTGTATTTTTCTCCCTCCTCTTTTATTGCTAGAAATATTCAAGTGAATACAAAATAATTCCCCCC
>KL271373.1:5619-18631 GCA_000699545.1 Podiceps cristatus | reverse complement strand
TTACTATATAATTATAAAAATGCATTTTTATATGCAATTTTTTTCATTATAAATCTGAAAATGCAGTATCTAGGTTTCATTTGGCTTACCAAGTTGATGTCTGTAATGTTTCTTTTGCATGAAGTAACATCTTTTTAGGCAATTTTTTACTTAATTGCATATTAAAATTTTTTTCAAATTGATCTGGTTAAATGAAGGTTAAAGAGAGGACAAAGCTTTTCTCATTCCATGTACTCAGCAGTGTAGTTTGTGTGGAAATTACATACATCTTCAAAGTGTTACATGTCTTCTTAAACTTTATTAGGCATCTCAGAATTACCTATTTTATTAGGAACTTGTATTATACCCATAAACTTGATCACATATAAAAGACCTATAAGATAAACTAATTTCACCTACAGAGGATGTGTATAAGTAAGCAGTGTAATTTGCAGCCAGGATAGTGGTCAGAGGTTGGAGTTCCTCCATATGATAAGCATGGATCAGATTTAATTACTCCACATTACCATCTGTTGTGTCCAGGGTCACCTTTAAGTTTTCCCATTTAATGTCTGTAGCAAATTAAGACACTCCTTAGCATAACTTTTAACCAAAAATATTATGTATCACTTTTAGGTAGTTCTTATGCCAGGGATAGAAGAGACAGCACTGGTAATTCGTCAGATTGCTGACAACATTTTGATAGCATCTAGTATCAGTCCTCATGAGTGGCTGGACAAATCCTGGCTTTCTGTCTTGCCATCTGAGGTTTGCTTTTCTCTCCATTGAATTACACCGTTTTCTCGAATTTTCCTGTTTCTCAGACTCATAAAGTTCTAGGGGTTTTTTTAATGTTGTCTTAAAATATATTCTTAAAATAAGCATTATTAATTTATATATATAATCACACATACATTTTTGTACATATGCATATATATATATATATAATGCTTCCCAGCACAGTTAAGTGCAACTTGGACTTTCCCCGTGCTTTCACAATTAACCAGTATAGAAGTTTATCCTCCACATCCACTGGTCAATGTGTACAGTTCTACAGTTTTAGGCACTAAGTTTAAAAGACTAACATCCAAATTGCGAAAGATAAACATACAATGGCTGACTTGGGCAGTAAGCCAAACTCATCAGTGTGGATCCATTACCCAAATCAATGGCGTAGCTTACAGATTTGCTTTAATACAAGATAGTGGAAACTTGTTTAACTTCCCATGCAGTAGCTGATACAGGATATTTACAATAATGCTGGAACGGGCCCATCACTCACAGTCAAATATATGATGTCCTTTCACTTGTATATTAAGGTTTTCAAATTAAACATATGGATTTTTTCATTTTATGTGGAAGCTTAGAACTCTTGTAAAACTGAGATCCCTCTTGGCTTTTGCAAAATTCAGAAGCATTTTAAAGCAGGTACTAGTGGGGCCTTTCAAGTGTGGGATATTGGATTATAGGTTTTCCAATTCAGAGATTAAAGATACTGTTAAAGAACTAAGAGGAGTCATTGACTGCATTTTGTCTTTGCTAAAGGTATTAGGTCCTGGCATCTGTAGAGTGCAGAATGTTAAGAAAGTCAGGAACTGGAAGCTGACATTCTTAAAATGCTACAGGTCTCAACTTGCTGGCCTCTGTGTGACATTCGGCCTCCCCCTAGCAACTCCTGCTTTTGGCACCTGACCCATTGCTGTTTATAAATGTAACTTTTGTAAAACAAAACCAGCTTTTTCTGTTTATCTTGACTTAGGTAATGCTCTGCAAAATGGAAAATAAGCAGTAAATCTGGTAATGCATTTTCAAATCAAGTTTACATGATTCACTAGTTTCATCCTTTAGAATAGAAACATCTTTAGACTGTGCTCACATTTCATTAAACTATTATGCAGAACTCACTCTTTTGCAAAAAATCAGAGACCGTTACACTTGCAGTGAAAACAAAACAAAAACAAGGTTTTCATCGGGTTATAAAAGTGCACTATTTGAAATTTCTGTTTCTATGATATACTGTATGACCTATTCCTAGGGATGTCATTCTGTAGAAACAGGGGGAAAAAAAAAAAAAAAAAAAGGAAAGAAATGTTTGTCAATCATCAATCTAACAAAATAATTTCCATTTCCAGACAGAGAAATGCCTGCTTACTTTTCCATGTATCAACCCTCTAGTTGCCCAGTTTATGTTAAAGAAGGGAACTTCGCTGAACAGATTGTTTCTTGCAAGCTTTGATCAACTTCAGGAGCTTCTGCCAGAGGTTCCAAAAAAAGTTTTAAAGGTTGGCCAAAATTAATATTAGATCAATCTTTTTACACTACTGTAATACAGTGAGGTTTTTTGGTCTGAAGCTACATGCACATTCGCTGATGTAATTTAAAAATAAATGATATGCTCTAGCATGTCATTCATACCTAAAATGCTGAGCCTGCTAATTCTCAGCAGATTTTGTCAAGTCACCATTATGTTCGTGTGAAGATGATTAGAACATTTCCTTAACTGGTAAAATACTCTTTTGTTCAGCTTCCTATTCAAGGTTCATTGCATCAAGTATTATAGGAACATACAAGTTTTTATGTTTCCCTAATATAAGAATTGTTTTCCAATTAAGTATTTCCTGGACTTTTGTCCCTCCCTCCTTTCCTTCCATCTTCCCTTCCTTTCTTCCTTTCTTCGTTCCATTCATCTTGTTATACAATAATAAACCCACCACAAATAAATTCATAGTACTAAGCATTTGGAAGAACCCTAGTTGTTAAGGTGAAGAATTCCATTCACAAAAGTGTCCATTCTGTAGTTAGTGTGCTCCTGCTGTTTCAGTTGGGGCAAGCCCGGGAAAATTATACACTGATTATAGTCAGCTCATTAGATAAAAAATGCACAGCTTTTGTCAATCAAGAAAATGAGAGGACAAACTTCCACATCAGAAGTATTCAGTTAAGGTGAAGGAGCAAGCAAACAAGCGTCAACTTGTGCATGTTATTTTAATAATTGCGTATGTGTAAAGCCATGTTTCCTGACTGAAAAACAGAAAAAGATCTCATCACCTTAGTTCCTCTATGATGTACGATATGTGGCAATCCATTGCAGGCACTACTTCCTACAGTCCTTGCCTAATGAAAGAGAATAAAATATATTGAGGTTTTCATTTTCCTGCGTTTCAAGAGACAGGCTATTTCTTACTCTGCTTATAGATTTAGTACAGGTGGCCCATTTTCTACTGTATATGCCTCTTCTGTATCAGTAAGACTTTTTTTCTTTCCAGTAAACAAAAAAATGTACATCTTAGAATCCTAATAACTGGTTGACTTTTCATATTTGACAGTGTAGACCTTCTCTTTCTTTTTTTTTTTGGTTTCAGCATTTTAGTGACATCACATCTTTGTACAACCTAAGTACTGCTGCTCCACTAGAAACATCAGTGAAAGATGCATCACCCCCAGAAAAATGGAATCACTTCAACACATTCTATCCAGACAATAAACAAAAGCAACAGTCTTTAGAGCTGCTTGGTCAGGCACAAAACAGCACAGGTAATATCTTGCATTACTAGGAAAGTGTGTCGCCTTTGAATCCAAGTGAAAATCTGAGTGTATTAGAACCTGTATCTTCTAATCTTGGAAAGGTCAGTTATACTGAGGAGACAGACTGCATTCTAAATGCTCAGTATCATCTTGGTTTTCTGTAAAATGTAGAGAAATGAGCTAATTTTTCATTCTCCAAACAGAATTGTTCAAATTTTTTTCTCTGCCAGGAACATCTCATATGAATTCTGAAGCTGTAATTCGTCCATCAAATCATCATCAGGGTGTTTTTTACTCTGATCTTCCAAGATATATGCAAAAGAAATCGTGTTCTTCAGAAGTAATTATGAGGAAGAAGCAGAATTTCGTTGCTGTGCCAAAGGACTGTGAAGACTTTTCTCATCTAGATGTTACGAATTCTCTTCATGTTCAAAGACAACCTTTCAGGATGCACTATAGCTTTGATCATTCTTCAAAAAACTCTGAAAAAGAGGCTTTCTTTGCAACTTTCAGTGATGATGCACATCAGCAGAGCTCTAAGAGTTTTCTAGAATTTGGAGACACAGTATTTAAGAGCCCAGAAATTCTGATTGCCCAGTCCCCATGGAATGACTCTTCATCCACAGGCCCGTGTGATTCATTTGCATCTGATGGTTTTCTCTCAGATTTCTTTGTTGACCCAGATGAGCTTCAAAGTCCGAATTTTCACCAAATAGGTAGAGAATCTAAAGGAAAGAGAAAACAAAGTCCACCGTTCTTATGGACAAAAGACAAAAATAGACCAGGTATGTCCAAAGCAAGCAGAATTTGCTGAAATTCTTTTTGTAACTCAACTGGAAAGAGGAGTATCTGTAAGACAAGATTGTGTATTTTCTTCAAATAGTTGTTAAATATAGTCCAACCCAACAGTCACGTTTCCTTTGCTAAAAAAGTTACTTGCATATATATTTCTTCTGTGATAAAAGGTTCCTAAACATTTTTTTTTCTGTTTTGAGCATAAAGAATATTTTAAAGAAAATAGAATTGTGTTACTAGAAGTTCCATCTGAATATGGGGAAAAATTTCTTTCCTGTGAGGGTGACAGAGCCCTGGCACAGGCTGCCCAGAGAGGCTGTGCAGTCTCCTGCTCTGGAGATATTCAAAACCCGCCTGGACGTGTTCCTGTGCGCCCTGCTCTGGGTGACCCTGCTCTAGCGGGGGGTTGGACTAGATGATCTCCAGAGCTCCCTTCCAACTCCTGCCTTTATGTGATTCTGCCATTATTTTGCCTTGGTAAAATACTGAAATCATAGTTCTCCAGTATTGCATGCTTCAGCCTCTTCTCTCTCTGACAGTGCTTGAAATGTGCTTAATAAACATGCTAGAATTATTTCAAAAGTTATGGAAAAAAAGTTTGAACAAAAGGGGGAAGGAAGGATTAGAAAGCATTTTCTCTAAAGGACAAAAAGCAGATTCAGGAAACTGAGAACACAAAATTTAGAAACTACTAATGGCTGTGTTTTGCTATTGGCATTCATGCCGTAAGAATTTAACTCTGACAACTTTCTAAGTTTCTTTCATACTGTTCCCTTATTCTTGGAATATTTTTTTTTAGCTAATGTCTCCAGGGCTAAACTGTCCATCTGGAAATCATTCCAAAGCGCATTTCTTCACATAGATGCTATAGTGTGCACTTCAAGACTGTATTTACCTTGAAGGTGTATACAGTCCTTACACAGAAACTTCAGGCTGCTTTTTTTTTTTGCTTTTTTTTTTTTTTTTGTTTTTTGTTTTCTTATCCCTGGTTTACTTTCTCAAATATAGTTAGCTTCAGACTTTTTTAGATAAGCCATAATATTTATTTGTGGAGTCTTAAAAGTAAGAAAACATCACTAGTCCTCGTCAGACTTAAGTATTGCTGTATCATATATTGCAGTAGTTTTTTAATTCTGCAGCTTCCCTACAAGTTAGGTGCTACATTCTTTAGAAATACACAGTTAGGCTTCTGTCGTGGTTTAACCCCAAACGGTAACTGGACCACGCAGCCGCTCGCTCACCCCTCCTCTCCCCGGTGGGGTGAGGAGCTGCTGCAGACAAATACTAGCTCCATCCTGGCTGAAACCAGGACAGCTTCTTAAATAAAGTGCCTAACTCCTAGTATAAAATATTGAATTTATATTTTCTTTGTTGCTGCCTGTTGTTACATCTCCTGGTGATACAGCAAGGTCAGCACAACATTAAATGCATTCACTAATTAGATCAGACTCATTCATGAAAACACAACTAATTAATTGATATCATGAAGTTTCATGGGCTGCTTAAGGCAATCACGGAAGTAAAGAGAGGAAAAGTTAAATGGATGTAGTGAAGTACTTTTAATTTTCAGACAATGTAAATTAAAATGTACATACAGAAATTCTGAACGGACCTGTTGCCTCTCCACTGGGATTAAAATTGAGACCAGAAGTATTGCTGGGTAATTAAAAGTATTTCATTAACCTGCAACTGCTACTGAAAGTATTTAATTCTAATTAATTCTAAGTTGCAGTAGAGAATGGGGCAGATTCATCTGGTACCACATTTTACAGTATTCTGAAAACACTATGATCCCCAACTGATAAGGTTTCCATAATACTTTTGCCCAGTAGGACAAACTTAAAACTGAATCAGATCAAAAAAGGAAAAGGTATTTTTGTTTAGATTTTGGAAGTATACTAAATAGTTGTGTATGCTAATGCAAAAAAAACACCTGAATGCAGTGAAAGCCTTCTGAAGTCCCAAATTTAAGAAATGTGAAATCCCAAGTTCAAGAAATGTGTACACAGTTAAGATAAAAAGACACATTGGGAACCCCCGTGGATTTCTTCAGGGTTCAGATCAAACTTCTATTAAACCATAAACAATTAATGCAAATATGCTAAGCTAGTATTTCCACTGGAACAGATTAAATCCTTAGGTCAGCGTTAAAGTTTTCTTACAATACTTTTTGTAAAGACTAAACATAATTTTCTTTCAGTAATTTATTTGAATAAGCAACTACTCAAATATTTTATGGTAAAAATACTTGAATGGTAAGAATGTAAGTAGCTTTTTTAAACAACTTCAAAGCATGAATATATCTCTGGTTAAAAAGAATTTTACAATTACTGAATAGTACTAACTGTAGTATTAATGAAATAAAAATGAGCATTAAAATCTTTACTGAAATATTGTGGTTAAGCATAGTGCAGGTTAATATCTTTATTTTGTATAAGGTCTGTATTATTATTACGGGATGATATGCATAAAACTGATCAGTAGTAGTAAGTAGTAATTAATGTTCATCTGTACATGTTTAATTTTATGGCAGTTGATACTTTTCATGCAGAGCATACTGGTTAAAGTCTGTTACTGCTTCTGAGAAACACATAGTTAAGTCTGCATGTGTGTTGTATTTGTAATTTACCATATTTACCATTTTTTCTTTCCATTTCTTTTCCAGATTCAGGATTTGCAGAAGTACCAGAGTTCAAAAAAAAGAAATTGACATATGAAAGAGTCCCTGGAAGAAGTGATGGACAAACACGTCTTAAATTTTTTTGATAGGGATGGGGATTTGCATACTACACATACTTATTTTAAACCCTTAAACTCTTTGAAGGGAAATAGATTAAATTCTCTTTTTTGTTCATTTTTACAGAGAAATTAGGATTTGGGAATCCTTACTAATTCGGGATTCTTTTGTATGTTTTTAAAATTTTACTAAACAAACTAATTCCTTGAACCTGGAGAATTACTGCCTCTCTGTTTGTTTTCATGGGTGATATAAAGGTACTTTATCGGTCTTTATACAAAAATTAAAATATGCATTTGAAAAACCAGACACTGAAGCTCATAGAGTTTTCAAGGCACCTATGTTTGCTCCCTGAGCCTGCAGCTTTCCAAACTTAAACATGGACTAGATCTGCCGGAATCTCAGGGCTGCTCATGAAGTCATGGAGCTTTCTTGCACTTACAGCTGCGACCCTTTGTATTTGTCCCTTCTTTCCTTCCGGCAGCTGCTTTAGAAACCATCTGATGAGTTCCTGAACTGCCTTTAATCATGATCAAGCTACAGAAACAACCTGTTTGTTTTATGGACAACATATGAAAGATACGTTAACATTTTGGATTCTAATAGACTTGATTCTGAGAACTAAATTGTGACCCCAGCTCTCTGCATAATCTGGTGGATGCCATTTATTGGCATCCACATCTTTCAGGCTGCTACAGTGCAGTGGCAAGTAGGGAGCTGAGAGTCATCTGGGAGGCGGTGCCAGATATTGTAGGCTATAGATGGAAGGGGTTAAAGATTTAATAAAAAAAAAAAAAAAAGTTAAAGGCATTGCAATTGCAAGCTACAGAAGAGAGCTACTTTCTGTCAAAAGCTTTCACAACGAAACCAGAAATATGTGTGGGAGCAATGGTAGACAGTAACTCTATTCTGCTCCAGGAATGCATACACGGTTTGCACAGGCATGCCTGCCAGCTCCAAAATGTCAGTGTCTGTTCAGTGGCCTTCAGCTGAGACGGTTCTGTTTTCAATTCGCACATCTTTTTAAGTTTGATGCAATAACAGAAAAGAAAAGGAAAAAAAAAAAAAAAGAAAAAAGACACCAACCTTATGGCTTATGCTTGCAGTAAAGTATTTTCTTGACATTGAGCCTTCATTAAGCACATACTATTTGGATAAATAAAACTAGCATTTAGGGGAGAATGTGTAGCTCTCTCAGAGAAAATGGAGTGCTGATTTTTAGCTGAGAATTCCTAAAAACTATGATGATGGCACTAATAGCGATTTTAGTTTACAGTACTATCCCCAAATTATTTGTACCCAAATTGCTTGCAGACTTTAGAAAACACCTTTCAAGTGTAACAAACAAGCCAGTGTTTCCCTATTTTGCCCAGAATAAGAGAAAGACTTAAAAATTGCCGTTTGCTCACTATTTCTGGCCCATTTTTGTGGTCACTTGACCTAACCATTTTTCATCTCCTTGAATCATGGGTTTGGCTCTCTTTTTCAGAGCTGCCTCCCAGATTGCCAGGCCCAGGACTCTGATCTTTTAAGAGTGTAGCTCTGCAAAGTCTCAGTCATGGATAACCGCAGTGGAGAAAATTATAGCTGCCACTGCCAAGCTGTGTATTTATGTCCTCCTTTCCCACAGGCATAGGCTGATACCAGAACTTTCACATGAACAGTCGTGGAAGACTACCCCAGAAAATCTATAGATGACTTTGAAAACAAAGGTATATTGCCTACATTAAATAAATAAAGAAAATTCAAGTGCTATCTGCATCAAGTTTCCATTAGGTAGAGAAAATGTCAGTGTACAGTCAAGTTACTGGCAATGCAATGGAAAATAAGGAAAAAGGCTTGCAATGACCAGTTGCTTTTTACCGTATTCGCTTATGACTCTCAGTCTCTCACTGTTACATACACACTGACAAATTTATCACATGTGACATTCTCCCCCCTCTTCCTATCTGTTCAATGTGGAGGAAAACTACGATTGCATTTTTAAAATTTTTTCCCCTAGATCATCTATAACTGAGAGGAATTAGGAAGCGACTAATTCTCAAAGAGATGCAATACCAAAACTAATCGCCAGTCCTCCATCATCAGGCAGGGACACTCAGTACTTGGATGAAATTTGTACAGTGCTTGGTGACCGGGCAGGAGGCACCTGGAGGCAGAGAAGAGCCTTTCTAATGGACTGAGAGCGGTGACGCTGAGAAAAGGCGGCTTGGTGGCTCATGTGAGTGCAGACGTGTGCACTCACTTGATTTGCTTTATCGCGAGCACCCTGTGGGACCTGCTGCCAGGCCTCTCTGCAGCATGCGGAGAGATGAAACCTCAGCAGACAGCCCTCTTGGATGGTCTTTGGTCAAGGAAGCTGGGACGTTGCTGTCCACAGTTGTCCACCCCATTGCAGGTCACAGCTGGTTAGGTAGAGCAGGGACAGCAAAATGCAAAGCCTGTCCCTGTCTAAGCCACGCCAGTGTACTGTTCAGCAACACAGTGCGACCCCAGGCACACCTGCAGCTGGAGTTGAGAATTGTCCTGTGACTGGGCAGGTAAGAGCTGCCTAGAGAAGCAGACGGTCACCCTGCCTCACCCGTCAGGTTCCTGGGTTACCTCTAAAAGGGGGACCTGCAAAAGCTGAGCTGCTAAGATGCGGGCTGCTTCGTTTAGCCAACACAAAACAACCGGCAGTGACACGCCTCATGAAACCAACTCCCCACGGGAACCCGAGAGCCTCAACACCAATCAACCCTCTTCTGAAACTCATTCTGACACCCAATTTTTGCCACAGACCATGCCTGGGAGGGCAGAGGTGGCCCTGCTGTCATCCCCCTCCCTACTCGCACCCAGCAGCTCAGCAGCATGCTGCCCTGAGAGCAAAGGGTTGCGGCAAGCATGCTGCTCTGAAGAGACTGGAACCCGTGCCTTCCTCCCGTGGGACTGCGGAGTAACCACCACACTCGCAGGTACTCCAGGGTGGAACGCTCCCAGTCCCTCTCACAACTGCTGCGCAGCTCTTTACCTGCTGCCAGGGCGGGACGCGGATGCAGCCAAGACCTGCAGATGCTCACACAGCGCTGCTCCTCCAACACGTGTTGACCGTGGTGTTGCAGCTGAAGGATACCACACGGAGCTGGCAGGGCAGCCCTGAGGCAACAGCAGCGGAGGGCCTGGCTAGCAGCGGCTGCTCTCTCCTGCATGCCATACTTTGGCAGCTCCTTATGGCAGCTCAGCAGCTGCTCCAGAACCCAAGGTCCAAGTGAGGATGCTCTGCAGGAAAGCATATGCAGCAGCGGGGCCTGGTGAGAGGAACCGATGTGGGGATGGGGAGAGGTTTTATTGCTGGAGGTAAAAGAAATATGAAGGGCTTGCCTGGGAGGGAGGCGCCAGCAGCCAGATGCTGCACAGGCGTTTGATCCGTACTCTTATTCTTCTCCCTCCCTGGCTTGAGCATTTTGACCTCCATCTGAGCCTCTGATGACATCTGTGCAAGTAAGAATAACCATTCTCCCTCTAGACTTCCGCAGTGCGTGCATGTGTTGAGTATCAAAATAAGAACTGCCATATTCAAATAGCCTACCACGAAAGGAAGCCAGAGCAAAGAAAAGCTCTTAAGGAAGGTCGTTCTCTCCTGTACCAAGAGGCACAATGCATACTGGCAGTATTGTGACTCTCATTTCAGCGTCTTCCTGCAGGACAGCATGAAAATCTTTTGACAAAGACTGAACTGCCTGGAGGACACTCATTGCCCCAGTTGAGTTAACATTAATGAAAATTAAATACTCAAACTGCAAAGTTCTCCCTCAGTTTCAAAATGTATAAGTGAGCCTCTTAACATTGTTACTAATTACAACTAAAAAATGGTAAATAGGTATACATAGGATTTTTCTATTCATAAGATACATTTTCTAAAAATCCAACAGCAACCTTCTCTTCCCAAAAAGCCAAACAGCTTGAAGCCTCCCCTCCCACTGCAAAATCAAAGTATCCTCTTCATTACAATATCTGCTCTTTGTTAATAAGTGAGCCTCTTAACATTGTTACTAATTACAACTAAAAAATGGTAAATAGGTATACATAGGATTTTTCTATTCATAAGATACATTTTCTAAAAATCCAACAGCAACCTTCTCTTCCCAAAAAGCCAAACAGCTTGAAGCCTCCCCTCCCACTGCAAAATCAAAGTATCCTCTTCATTACAATATCTGCTCTTTGTTACAAGTAAACAATGAGTTCAAATGAAAGGAATTTTATTTCCAAACTTCTAAAAGATTAATACAAACAATAGAAAGTAGACAAAATTAAAAACCTATTAAAAAAGTTAGTTGTCATTGTAAAAGTGTTCTATAAAAAAAGGAAGGCAAATGACCAAGCGTATTTTAGTAAGTTTTGTGTATTGCAAACCTTGACAATTATGCATGCAACTATCTTTGGGTGTTTGTGGATTTTTAGCGTCAGTTTGGTCACATTTTAAACATGTCATGGAAATTCCACCATGGCAGTACCTTTTACAAATGCAAATTAGGAGAAGCATTACCAATTAGAAGTTTTGTAAGAAACATGCCTTAGGAATCAAGCCCGTGCTACACAAGCCTGCGTCCAGCAGTTTCTAATATGCGTCATTCATGAACTTAGGTGCATGTGAAAAAAACCTGTAGTTGATCCCAGGAACTAATGGAAGCAAAATTCCCCCTGAGAACATTACTTCAGTGCTAACAGCGTTTAGTTTTATACTCTAATGATTCACTTTTTATATATTTTATTTTCGAAAATACAAGTAAATTTTGTTATCATTCCGGTGTAACAGTTTACCAAGATAGGAGTAAGTAATCTGGTAAAAATTCATGTGTTTTTCTTTTCTGAAATGTAAACTTCTCAAGTAATATTTGTGTAGTTAGCACAGGGTGGTAACAATAGTGACGATACATGTAAATAGTGAGTTACATTTAAAAATTTCAAGCACATTAGCAAAAGATAGTGAAGTACAGATACATAAGAACAGATAAATATCTAGGACATCATTTTAGCCACACAGAAGTAAGGACACAGAGAGAGACTTTTCTTGTGAAGGAAAGGCAGTTGTTATTCATGTCATGCTTGAAGGCAACTTGCTGATGACCTTCCCTGTAAGAGGAAAAAAACGTTTATTAAATGCTGTCTTCCTAAGTTGATACACTTCTCTTACAAATTGTAACACAAAAGCTTCTTTGCACTGAGTTAAAAAAAAAAAAAATAACCACATTCCTTTGTTGGCTGTTGGTATCCTTGAGTATTACAAATTTTTTTAATTGGCTTTTCCACTTGGCTGTCATTTTTTATGATCATAAGGTAACTAAATAACTGATAAGTTGATAACTGATCTATCAGCAAAAGATGACTAAATGACAGGTTGGGCTGAGCTATGCATTTCTAAAGTATCAGAAATTTCTAAAGTATCAGAAATTAACCACCAAAGTTGCTTGAGAAAATACTTTGTATTGTGTCTGGATGATGCAATCAAACCTGACTCCTAGAAATACATGCATATGGTGCTGGTTTTGGCTGGGGTAAAGTTAATTTTCTCCCTAGTAGTAGTATGGGGCTGTGTTTTGGATTTGTTGATAGCACAGAGGTGTGTTTGTTAATTTCTAAAGTATCAGAAATTAACCACCAAAGTTGCTTGAGAAAATACTTTGTATTGTGTCTGGATGATGCAATCAAACCTGACTCCTAGAAATACATGCATATGGTGCTGGTTTTGGCTGGGGTAAAGTTAATTTTCTCCCTAGTAGTAGTATGGGGCTGTGTTTTGGATTTGTTGATAGCACAGAGGTGTGTTTGTTGCTGCTGAGCAGGGCTGACACAGAGCCAAGGCCTTCTCTGCTCCTCACCCCACCCCACCAGCGAGGAGGCGGGGGGCACAAGGAGCTGGGGGGGACACAGTCGGGACAGCTGACCCAAGGGATATTCCGTACCATTTGGCGTCAGGCTCAGCGTGTAAAGCTGGGG
>KL271372.1:36028-48068 GCA_000699545.1 Podiceps cristatus | reverse complement strand
GAGGCCGGCACTGCGGGACCAGCTGCGGCTGCTTGAACGCGCTGAGCCGCTATCACTGACCTTAAGTGCAAGCCTTGCGCTGCTTCACCCCGAGACTTGATTTTTTTTCTTGCTGTTATTGTTATTCTTTAATGCTGATATTTTTAAGGTGGTGACAAGGTTTTTTTCTCTAACTCACTACATGTTAGAGATATGACTTCTCAATTCCCCCAGAAAAGGCTCTTTTGGAGATCTCAGGTTCTCTATTTTCAGGGTATCACATCACTCAATTGAACCTTCTCTTTTTGTTGTCCTTTTGTTCAGTGGCAAAAGTGCAGTGGGCTCTGAGGTAGATCCTGGATCCCCAAACCAAGAAGTACTTTAATCATCACTGTGACTAAGTATCACTTGCTGTGACTAAGAGTTCCAGAATAAATTGGGTATCCTTGGTAGCAAGTGTGGAAAATGTTTTGTTTCTTAAATCAAATAAAAACCCCAAACCAAACAAAAACCAAACACGAAACTATGAACCCTGAAATTGCTAAAGTAAACATTTCTTGGTAATTTCCCAGTTTTAGTTTTATATTAAGAGCAGTTGCTTAGATTCTGCCCTTTCAAAATAGTTGGGATTAATACTAGGCTTGTGCTGTCTGCTCCAAAAATCTAAAGCTTTTTGCTGTCCTTTTAAACTAATATTGTTCCTTTAAGCAACTTTATTTTTATCTCACTGGTGTGTCATGGCATGAGAAAGATAAGATCTTTACTGCATGTGCCTAGCTTGTCTCCTGTTTATGCTCAGTCTTGTACTGTGGTTTATATCAGAATCAGTACAAAACTGTTGTTGCTTATGCTCAGATAAATGGTGACATTTAAAAACTGATTGCAATCTTTGTAGAAAATTGATGCCGCCGAATCATGTGGAACATAAAATTGTTTGGGACTCAGATCAATGGTGCTGCTGGCATTTCTTGGAGCCTGGAGAACGTTGCGCTAGCACTGTGGCTGACTCGGTTTCATTGTATCCCGTGTTGGGATTGCTGTCTCCTGGGAGGAGATGATATGAAGTGCTCCTTGGGCCTCTTCTCCTCTGGGTGAAGGTTACACTAGCATGTATTTTTCAGATCTCTAACCCCTGTCAGCTTGCCTTTTTTTTTTTTTTTTTCCCTTCCTTCCCCTTCTTTTTCTTTTTTGTCTTCCTCATTTTGGCCTTAACTGCCTTTGTCTCTCTTGTTGGCTTAATTATGAGGTTAGTTACTCAAAGGTCCTAATTCAAATGAATAGATGTGATTGCCCTTTATTCTTTATGTATATAGCTTCAGATGGACTTCTTAGTAATGGGTTTTGATGTGTTGCATAGTAACTAATTTGGTGATTTTTATTTCACTTTGTGTACTTTCACCCCTTTCTATGTCTTGAACTCTGATCTGCTTGATATGGTAATAATAACTCTCAGGACAAATTGAAAAAGGACTTAATTCTTTTCTCACCTGACTAGAGATTTTGGTTGGTTTTGGAGGCAACGAGATCAATCTAAAGCACAGTAGCTTTATTAAACAAAAGTAAAAATGCCTGGAATACTAGTGTCTGATTTCTCCAGCTTCACTTGACTGTACTCTTTGTCAAAGAATAATTTGATTGAAGCTCTGTTACCACGTGTGTTACTTAGGAATTGTCTCTGTATAGAAATATTCCAGTCTTGTGATAGCTACTTAACTACTAGTGTAATCTAGCTACTCAAGCTAAACATAAGAGGGAGCCTTTTCATGAAATACAGAAAGATGCATGATGTGCTTGAGATTATTATTTCATTTAATGCACGGTGCTGCTGATGGAACAGATGTGGCAGGAGCTGTCTTTTTACTTTTTGTGTGTGTACAGCCTTTTTCATGAGAACCGCTGTTGTGGAACTTCTGTTAACTAATTCGCAAGGTGTAGGTTTCATCTAAAATACAGCAAATTAATTCTTATTTATTTTTCAATTCATAGATCCTGGAGCTGATAATGACCTTTATATAAACCAAGCCATAGTATTTATTGAAGACGCAATACAGGTAAATGTAACTTGTTTATTAGCTATTATGCTTCCCCTGCTGGGTATTTGTCACGCGTTGTGCTAGCTTTTAAATTTTTATGCGTTCAGGCGATTTCCACATAACGTTGTCTTGATTTGCAAAGCAAAATCAGAGTTCCAAATTCCTGTGGTATGCAAGTCTCAGTGAACTTCTGCCTAGGAGAAACATGTTTTTCTGCACAATGAAATAGTGTCTTCTCTTCAATGTTGTCAAAAGAGGTGCTGGTTTGTGGGATGGATTTTTGGTTTTGGTTTGAGGTTGGGGTTTTTTGGTGGGTTTTTTTTGTTTGGGTTTTTTTTTTTTTTTTTTTTTTCTTTTTGAGAGAGTGGCTGGCCTTACTACTAAGAGAAACTATCTGAGCAAACCCTGTAATTTGCCTCTAAATCTGATTACATGCATAGCTTAAGAGCTGGTAGGGTTTAAGGCTAGGAACTCTTGCTTCAACTGAACTTGGTGCCTTTGAAAGTCTTCATTCTCTTTTTGTCCCTCTTTTACTGGCCATTACTGTATATTCCTAGGTCATGTCATCTCCCAGTTACTAGTCACATTTTTGGAATGCTGGAGGGCAGTTTGCGAGCTCTCTTGCTGTGTTCAGATAGCTTTTGGGTGGGAGGCTTCTGATACGTTTAAGGTGCACACACCTTTCTGGAAGTGGATACTTCTCAATGGAGGCAGAGTAACAGCAGCTCAGGAGGAGCTGCTGAGGAGGGGCTGAGCAGATTGCAGCAAAAGCACGCCTGTTCTGAAGAATCATGGGTACTGCCTTGAACTTAAAGTGTGTTTTGTTTAAAGACCGAGGTTGAGGTCTTATATTCAGAATTAAATTGTTTGCATTTTACGGCTTTTTAGAAGAGAAAGTCAAAAGAAGATCTGTGAAAGGAATGAATGCTAGAAAGGTAAACTAAATGGGTGGACTGTTTTGGTGAGTAGATAGAATAGGCAGTGAATTATTAGAGGCTGTTATTTGTGATGATGATAATGCTTGCTTCAAATGACTGTCACTCGGTTTGATTATCTGAGTGACAGTGTGGTCTTCAAATTAGAAAAAATTCCATTAAAATCTTTCCCATTGTGTGCATGTTGGCTACAGTTATTTGTGACTGGCACTTTAATAATTAGTAAGTTGTACAATAATTTCCTTATCCTGTTGTGAAACTGGCATTGTCTCAAGACTTGAGCTTTGTTGATAAGAACTTGGTTTATTTTGATAAATCAATCTTTGTCTTTGAGACAGACTGAATGTAATGTTTGAATCATCCTTTTTTGCTTTCTACCTTCAGTATCGCTCTATAAATCACCGTGTGGACTCCAAATCCCTGTGGCTTTATAGGTGGTACTACTCAAGAACTTGCCAGTGGTAAGAACTTGGTATTCTTCTTGCTTTTTCATTCAGCAGTAAGTCTTTATTAAAAATGATTCTTCATATTTCTTTTATATTAAGTAATAAGATAATTGTACTTTTATCCTTATAAGAACTTACTGTAGGAAGCAAGTGGATTGACTACATGCGAACATGCTAGAAGTGGAAAGCAATAAGATACGTGAAAGTGTGATCATGTAGACGGCTCTTTGGAACAACCATAGAACTGTTGCATGAATAGCTGTAGAACTATTGACGTGATTTATAGCACTGTGTGTTAGCATTTTCCAAGTGTTTATTTCTAAACGTTTTAAATAGTAGCAAGATTGTTTGCTGATGTTAGTTTCAAAAGAACACCACCTAAGGTTATCTGGTGGTCAGCAGTGCTGGCAACAGCATGCTAATGAAGTGCTGCGTTGTGATCTAACCCATTTGTCTTAAATATGATATTATAAAGCTTGGTTTAGTTTTAAGGAAATTGCTTTACTGTAAGTATTTTGTTATTCTTCTGACTTACTTTGTGGGTTTGGTGTTTTGGGGGTTTGGTTTTCGTTTTGTTTTTTGTTTTTTAATATCATCTCTATCCAAACAGGATTTTGGGTTTAACCATTACTATAATCCTGGCTTTGGCTTTCATTGAAAAGCCTTCTTCGCTTACTATCACGTCAGATATACGATACCGCCTTCCTGCGTGGAATCCTCCGTGTGGCCTAACAGAAAGCGTGGAGCTGCTTTGCTTTCTTGTGTTTGTGGTTGACATATCTGTGAAGGTGAGCATCGTATTCATCTGGGACCAAATGAAATACTGGGTGTATGGGGCAGCTCAGTAGGTATAGTCAGTGTGGCTTTCCTCTGTTTCATATTTTGGGAAATGTCTTGGAACCATTATTCAAATCTTGGATTTGCATGATGAGATTGCTTTGCTATATTAAAGCCTGACTTTCTGGAGAAATTAGCGCGTATTTACTGAATTAAAAAACTTGTTGCCTTTTTTTTATCCTAAGAAATATAAACTCCTCTTTGTGTAGAATAAGTGAAGTTTGCTAAGAATACAATGATTTTTAGCTTAGCTGCTTGTATTAGGCTATTAAAAATTGCATATATAATAATCAAACATATATCAGTTCATTTAAACAAAGCAAAATAAAAATAATCAGAAACTGAACTCTTGTATATTTGTTTCTGGAAAATTTTTTTTTGGTGATAATGTACATTTTTATTCCATTCAGAGGTTTCCTCTCACACAGCTTGTGTGCACCTCTCGCTTCTATTGACCTGTATTTAGTTCTTGTAGAAAAATTCTCTGGTCAGTGTATTTTTGTTTGGATTTCAGGGAGGTCCTTATGAGCACTGATGTAAAACTACAAATACTTGGAAAATAATTGGTGCTGACTTGTTAGGGTATTGGAATTTATTATTAAAATAAGTTGTTTTTTTTTTTTCTTCTTCCTCAGAGTTACTTAATTGGATGGGAAGAATTTTGGAAAAATAAATGGCTGATGGCTTATATACTGACATTAATTGTTTCCCTTACTGATTGGATTGTATCACTGAGTTTTTTCTGCACAGAGGTAAGAACTGCTTTCTGCAGAAACAATCAGCAGCTCAGGTGTGGAGAGTGGCAGAGGAGAAGAATCTGCAAAGGGCTTACGTGATATGTTGGAGAATTAAGGGGGAAGGGTGAGATAGCTGGATAATACACCGAAAACCAGAAAATGTTTGGTGTAATATAGCTTCTCAAAGGATTCTGTTTGATTCTTCATATAAGATGCGTGTTCACTGGTAAAATTAAATAAAGCTTTGTTATAGTCTGTTAATATTCAAAGAGTATAGAGAGAACTCTGGCTGCATAGCTCCGCTTTTGTCATACAGCTGGAGAATTATGTTCTTACCTCAATTCAATGACAGAGTTCACGTAGCGCTAAGTAAAAGGTAATTGTACAGTTTAACAGCTGCTTTCTAAGATGAAGCTGTGTTGTATTCAAAACGACTGCGTCCAGAGAGGAATGTCAGTTTTGTGAAATGGTTCTAAAAGTGTCCTCCTTCATGTAATAATGCTACCTCCTAATTGGTGTTCTCTGCTGTGACATAAATCTGCATGAAATTTTGTTCTTCACTTTACAGTCATCATTAAGAAAATATTAGTGTGGTAAAAATGCTGGGAAGTGAATGAGGCAGGAATCTTGCATTTTCCTTCTTGTGTAAATTCCTGTGTCAAAGACAGTATCTGTTGCCTTCAGATAACTTTCAAAGCTATTTCAAATTATTGCCTGCATTATTCAGGAACAGGTTGGATGCAGTTGCTGCTACTAGTAACCCAGTGTTTAGTTGTTTATGCTTCAGTGGTTGTAGCTGACCACCAGTCATGTTGACCAGGATGTGATGGAGTATCAAAGAGATAATCTTAAAATGTTGTTTAAGTTTATAAGCATCTAACTACAAGAAAAAAAGCATATGTCCTTTTCATATTCAAGCCAAATACATATAATGTGGCTGAAAGTTAATTATCTAGGATGAAGATTGTGCTTACAAAATGGGAAATGTGTCTTGGAAAGAAGTGATTGTAAAATCTTCGGGTGTGATAGTGGACAAGTTGAACATGAGCCTCCCATACAAAGCAGTGGCAGAAGGAGCAGGTTAACTGCTGGGATGTATGAACAAGTTAGTAGTGAGGAAAAAAACTTTTTTTTTTTTTGTTTTTTTTTGGTTTTTTTGGTGTTATGTGTGGTCCTGAGAAGACTGATCCTAAAATGCAGGATGCTGAAATACTTGAAGTAGCCAATAAGTCACAGAATTTTGAAGGCAAGTGTCTTGAATGCAAGAATCAAATAGCTTAATTGCTTTGGTGTATGTTAGGGAAGATAAAGGCAATCACCTCTTTGAGTCTTGTCAGAGGCAGAAATTGCCCTTTAATTACAAAAAGAAGAAACAAAAAAAAAATGGCTGAAAATTGAAACCAAGCACTTATTTTCAAAATGTGTGTCTGTTTTTATCGACAGTAGCTCACTATTAATTCCCTTTCTGAAACAGACCTTGGCAGAAAATATGAAAATGCCGTTTCTTGACCTGCTTGTTATGTCTACCCAGCGAGCAGCAAAGTTAGGTTGCTTATAATTAGCGGCCTGATGAGGCTATTGAAATGTCAATGTGCATTTTTTAAAGCAATCTTGCATTCTTTTAATGAGGCACCCATATGTATTAAATTTTTGGAAATGTTTTGTGACTTCAGTGGGCAGATTTAGTTTCTGGGCACAGCCTTTTTATGTTATGCTGTTGACTTTGTTGATATATGTATCAGCATTTTTTGACAAACTTGTATTAAACATATTTGTGACGCTAGTCTTATGGGAACTCAGTATCTGATCTGTTACTCTGTTTTTTGCAGAATGTGAGAATAAGAAGAATTCTTCGTCCTTTCTTTCTCCTTCAGAATTCTTCGATGATGAAGAAAACCTTAAAAAGTATCAACAGCACGTTGCCTGAAATGGCAAGGTGGGTAATAGCATAGCATAGCTATTTCACAGCAAGCATGTAGTTACCCTCGGTAGTCTGATGCGTGGCATCTGGGTAGCTTCCTTCTTGATGGTCTAGCTAAGTGGTTGGTGAGATCAGGTGCAATGGATGGAAGTTGTGCTAACTTTTTAATCCCTTTAGTCTGTAATGTTTCTCTAGAACGCCTGCGGTGTGACTCTGTATGTGGCAGATAAGGTTTTTGATGCTAGTCGAGTGGGATTTTTTTAATTCAGTATGTTACATACAGCCATCTTGTAAGGGAAGAACTGAGGCATTATCTGGGCACAGGTCTATGCTGTATTTCTCCAAGGTAACCTCTCAGAAGTACGGGTAGGCACGCAAGTACTTGTCTTCTAATCATGAGTGCCACACGAGAAGATACCCCTTTCTTTACATCTTCAGAGTGCTTTACTTCAGCTTTTTCATTTCTAAGTGGTTTTAGTAATATATATATTAAATTTTGTCATTAGAAATGTTGAACTGGAAACTCCGCTGGTGAAATTGTAACCAGACAGCTTGATGCCTTTTGAAAGAGGTCTCTTCCTGTGACATGGATCGTGTATATATTTACAGCTTCTATAACTCACTGTCCTTGCCTGTAATTTTTTCACTAACAAGCCCCAGAAGAATCAAAGGTGTATGCAAGCCAGGATGTTGTATTTTGATTGGAGGGTATAAATATGGTCCTAACTTTAGAGAAACAAGAGTTAGAATCTCATTGACCTCACAGTTGTCTAAGCTCATGCTGAGGAGTCTTGAACAAGTCCTGAACAAGTGCGATTCTTATTCTGAATCATCTTCTATGGACTTCATATAGCTTTTTAAAAATACCCGTGTGTTTTTTTGTTTGTGGGGGGTTTTTTTGTTCGTTTTTGTTTTTTTAAATATGGCATATTTTGCATTTTAGCAAAGGATATTAAGAATAAAGTTGATATTAATGCATATGATTATATTTTCTTTCCAACAGTGTTGTTCTGCTACTAGCTGTTCATCTGTCTCTCTTTACCATGTTTGCCATGCTGCTGTTTGCTCGAACAAAGGTAACGCATTATGTTTATGCTTTGGTAGACCTCGGTGGAGTGTGGTGGTGGTTGTGGCGGCTTTTTTGTTGTTGTTATTTTTTGGGGGTGTGTGTGTGGTGTGTGTGTGTGTGTGCGCGTTTTTGTGGGTTTTTTTTGTGTGTTTTTTGGTTTTTTGTGTTTTTTTGTGGTTTTTTTGTGGTTTTTTTGTGTTTTTTTGTTTTTTTTTAATACTTGTATGAATGATGCATGTCTAGTTTTATAATAAAACTGGTAAAACTTGTTTCCCCTGAAAAAGTCATGTTACCTTGTCAGACTTAATCGGATGATTTTAAAGTCCATTTAACGTGTACATAGTATTCATGTATAGTGCTGTTTATGCAAGTGTGCATTAGAAGGCCCCTTAGAATAGCATTAGAATATCTTGATCCTTTAGTGATGGATTTGTTCCAGACTGTGCTTGGTTTCTGAAGTGATAACGCTCCTTCCTACTCCACAACTGAAATCTTTCACTCTGGCTGTAAGCACTGGTATATTATTAGTCTAGCTCCGCTGCTCAGAGCAAAGTTGGATGGTTCCATGCTTTATTTGTTTATGGTCCTGCATTATTACTGGTATTGATGCCATTATCACAAGTGAGAAATTTGAAGTCTGTTTACACAAGAGGCTTCCTTTATATAATTCTTCGATTTGATCCTTCGAGTTGGTTTCTCTGCTTTTGTTGAAACCTTCAATGCTGTTCTGAGTCCAAAGCTTGTCACTTTTTTGTTTATATTATCACTCATTTCTTTTCTCTTTTCCTTATCTAGCTTTGCTAAGTTTAGTTTCTTCTGTGTTTTCTTATCTTCCAATACTGGTATCCATGGCCATGCCTTGGTAGGTTTTTGCCTATTTTTGCCTGCATTACTCTGATGTATTGGTTTCTTATCTCTGTGTGTGGGATTTTTTTTTGTCTGTTTGTTTGTTTTTCCCTGTTTTTTCTCTTCCCGCTTCTGAAAAGAAAATTTGGAATTTTGTGGTTTATAATCGCTTTTGTTTTTTCCAGTGCTCTTGGTATGTTTCCTTTTTCCTAAACTTCCTGTATCTTAATGTATCATGCTCAGATTTGTTTTTTTTGTCCTTGCTTATTATGGCATTCCATAAATGTGTTCCTGTGAGCACAAAGATTTGTTGCATACTTCTCCCAGTAATTTTAGTCTACTCCTTAATCTCAGATTTGCACCTTTATTCCCACTGCGTTTTGCTCTTGAGCCTGCCTCTAGTCTTCCTCATGATCAGCAAATTCCTTCTGTTCTCATGTTATAGAATTTCTGGAATTAGAAGTAGAGCTCTATTTTTTTTTCCCTTTTGTTCTATACCGTATCTCTGTATTATCTCTGAATGTCAGATGTAATTCAAGTTATGAGCTTTCCCAGCAGATGGGAATATAACTTGTACACCTGAACCAGTCTATTTTGTATACTCTTAGGTGAAAAATAGCAAATTAGAGAGCAGTCTCTTTCCTATTTTTGATTTGCTAGTCTAATTACCCATACAAAAAAATTGTATCTAACAAGGCAAAATACTGAGAGCAAGTTCTAAAAATACACTTAGTAATGGAATTTGTGCCTCTAGATTTTTGCATTGTCTTGTATATGTCCTCTAGAGGTACGTTTTTCCAGGCTTTGCACTCGGTTCAAGGGCTGTTTGCTCTGTACCACATGATTCATGTTTGTGGTGTTTGCATTCTGCATCTTTTTTAGCTGTCTCTACTTGAACTTGGGGGGGGGGGAAAGTATGCTGATGATCTAAGATCTGCCTCTCTGTATGCTTTTGCTGAACATTCTGATACCATCAGAGCTTTACCAGATTGTCTGATGTTTATCTGATGTTTCACAAAATGATGTTGATGACTTTAGTCACTAAAGTATTTGCAAATATTTTTTTGGGTGCTGTAGCACTGATTTCCCCCCCCGCCATGTCTAAGCTCTATGTGATGTTTTCATTGATACTGTACATAGTATTTTGAATCTTCATTCTTTTCCAAACAGAACAGTTGCGTGTTTTCCACCTGCCCAGCAACTTCTGTAATGTGCACTAATGCTGGTTATAGTATATTGTTTTATATTGTGTGCTCTTATTTGTGTAAATATTTATTTCCTCTAAAATAACATAAGGACTATCCTTGCACTCATACTTCAAATATATCTTCATGTACATTATTGAAAAGAAACCTAAAACTTGTCTGGCTGTGTTCGGCGTTGATCTTATTCGGGGGCTTCTGTTCAATTACAGAATGTAAGGGAATGACTGGAGTTAGGGGAAAACTTCTGTTCCAAGTGGTGGTAGTAGCATTTGTGCAAATAACTACTTTGGAGGATGTTAAATTTCCTATTTGGAAGTCAAAGGGGAAGTGAGAGACACATTTCACAGTGAGTATGCTAGTAGAGCTGTAGGCATTTGAGAGGAGCTCGAAATCTATAGCCAAGGATCTTTTGTAACATGGTAGTTACTGAGGCAGCTCTTCATTATGGACAAGGCTGCGGGGTCACCCAGGTGTTGCTGTCCTTGTTTTGTTTCTGTTCTTCAGTATAGACAAGATCTATTTTAATATTGTCCTCAAATGGTCTTACACTTTTGGACAAGTCCTGGAGTGTAGTCCCAGAGTACACAATTCAGGGTGTTAGGTTTTCATCTGTGCTGAGGTACAGCATGCTGTAGCTGGAACAACAAAGAAAGCAGCTTCTGCTCTACACTGATTTTTATAATGCAAGTTGAGACTGAAGATAGTATTTGTCTGTGATTTTATTTGTTTATTTTAAAAGGACTCCCTAAATATGAATTTAGCTCCAATGCACTAATATCTTTTGCAGGCTAAGAGCTTACGCTTCCTAGATTTTCTGTTTGTGACACTATTGTTCTTCCTGCGTCTGAGGTGTTAGCTAGACATAAAATCTATATTGAACCTCCCGTGTCTGTCTTAGCTTGCTGTTCTTCCTTGGTTTTTAATGGCTGTTAGTAAGTGAAGTAATTGTGCTGTTTTCCCACACATTGTCTGAATATTTTTTTTTTTAAATTTATTTTCAATTTTCCTCTGCCTTCCTTGGTAAGACAGACTTACTGATTCTTCAGTGTTTTTTTTAATGATCAACATCTCTTTGACTAGGATGGCCAGCAGGATAAAGAATGGATGGGATATTTCCGGAATTTGCCAGATTCACTGACATCGCTGCTGGTCCTGCTAACTACTGCAAATAATCCTGATGGTGAGCAGTCTTTCAGAAATAACTCTTGTCTCTCTTTTCAAAGAATAATAGAATAAGATTATCTTCAGACTACTGTAACCGTTTTTTCAGCTGATAGTTCTTAGTGCAGTCAGAGGACAATTATGTAAAGATTTTTCATGCCTTTAGTAACTTGATTCTTGCTTTTCCTTTGAAGTAATTCCATATGCAATGCTTAAGTGGAGCTATGTAAGAGTTTTTACCAATTGCCAACAATTGATAGAGGTCTCCAGTTTTCATCTTAAGCATTAAATTATTATTTCCTTTTTTGTTAAATCTGATACAGTGATGATTCCTGCATATTCTAAGAATCGAGCATATTCAATCTTCTTCATACTCTTCACTGTATTAGGTAAGTTGCCTCTTCAGTAATTTAAATGCACTTTAACTTTGACACTTGTGCATACTAACTACAGAGTGTTTTATTTTTTTGTGGTGGGTTGACTCTGGCTAGACACCAGCTGCCCACCAAAGCTGCTCTATCACTTTCCCTCCTCGACTGGACAGGGGAGAGGAAATATAATGAAAGGCTTGGGAGTCGAGATAAGGACAGGGAGATCACTCAGCAATTACCGTCATGGTCAAAACAGACTTAACTTGGGGAAATTAGTTTAATTTATTACCAATCAAATCAGAGTAGGATAGTAAGAAATAAAATAAAATCTTAAAAAATGCATTTCCCCTCATTGCTCCCTTCTTTCCAGGCTTAACTTTACTCCTGATTTTTCTCTCCCTCCTCCCCCTGAGTGGCACAGGTGGATGAGGAATGGGGGTTGTGGTCAGTTCATCCCACATTGTCTGCCGCCTCTTCCTCCTCAGGGGGTGGACTCCTCA
>KL271372.1:19625-33868 GCA_000699545.1 Podiceps cristatus | reverse complement strand
AAAGAGTGTAAGTGCTTATGTTTTCTGTATGAGGTCATGCAGTTGAACAATCTGGGAGGAACTGTAATGAGCGGAGGCAAGAGTATTTTAGAAAGCAGGGACAACCTAAGTCAAATGAAAGATGGTCTTGGTTACTTCCAATAAGATGCACTTCATCCAAGAGGTTAAATCTGTGACTTTCCTGTTGCTATTCCCAAAAGAAGTAACTGACTGGATAGGTGGTGGAAGGAAGAGGCTGCCTGGGTGCAGCTGGAGATCTCCAAAACTGGGTTCATTTGCAGCAATGAATACAAAACATCCAAGGTGCACCAGTTTCTTAGCAGTTAACACACATAGATTAGCAGAATTAGCACTGTGGTAGGCGAAGTATTAATCTGGTTATCATACTGATGGCACGCAACGGAACCTTTGGTCAGGCAGTCACCAGTCAAAAGGGGCACTGTCAGTCTCTTGCTTCTCTGAACAGGCCGAGTCTTGATCTAGCTGGGGTGTCATCTTCAAACCGAGATTTTTCTTTGAGCTTGGTAACTTTCATGGTGAGATTTTTCTCTCAAGTCTTGAGTTAGTTCTTCAACAGTTTCACTTCCACCTGTGTGTTTTCCTTTCCTCTTGCGTGTTTTATAAAGCTTCATGAGTCAACAGCAATATTTTTGATAAAGCTGTGTTAGTAGAGCTATGCAAAAGCACTGGAGTCTGACAGCTAAACCTCTGCGCTCTAGGTTAAGCTTTTTTCCCTTTGTGCCAGTACGGTCTCTCTGGCCTCTATAGCTTGGCATGAACAGTGGTTCCTGGTTGGCCGTGAGAAAAGACCAGTTGGAACATGAACATAGTTTCCTTCAGTTACGCTGGCAGGGAAGCTTGGTGACTTTGACTTTGGGTGTGATTTCCCCATTACTTACATACGGTCTTAGCGTTCCTCCGTTACTTGCTTCCCCCTTTACTTGCATACAGTCTTATAGTTCCTTCCCCTTACCTAGTCTTATAGCTCATTCAACCCTTCAGAGGAGTGGAGTTGAGAGTTTGGGGGAAAACTGAAATAATAGCTGGTCTAGTAGAGCTCCAGAAGGGAAGATAAAGTTTGTTGGATAGTAAGCCTTAGGCAACATTACACAGAAGGAATGGCCCCCGCCCTTTTGTGGGAGAGGAGTGTTTAAATGTAGTATGTGCAAAGAGGAATTTTTGTCATCCTTTCCTCCTGCTCTGTTTCTTCCTTTCTTTCTCCTTTTTCCCCTTTCCCATGTGAGAGCGTGCCATAATCTAACTCCCAATAAAGTAGCTCAGTTTGAAAGTGATTAGGATGAAAGAAAGGAAGCATGAAAAACTGTGGTTCTGGATTTCTTTTTTCTGGCAAGAAATTGGAGGTGGACAAGTTGTCTAATGCTTCTTTTTGCACAGTAGTATGAATTTTGGTGAATACTCAAGCTTTACTGTTGCCATTGTGTCCAGAACAAGCATGTGCCTACACAATCCAGAATTAAAAATAAACCATGACCTGGATGTTTACTGGAACTAGAGAGACTTGTTTGCTTGCTTCCTTCCTTCTTGTGCACAGAGTTCTTGAAGGGAGTGAGGCCTATGGAAGTCTCTTACGCTGATCTCTAATCACAGATCTGGGGTGTGTGCCAGAAGGTCACTGTATATTATCTGACCATAGGATGTAGTACTGCACGAGGAGCTGGGTAGCCCTGATCTTCCCCAAGTCCTCCTGGTAGGAATGGTCTTCACTGATTTCAGCCCATGACTCTTCATGGTATTCCTGTTTAACTGTGGGCTGTCTGTGGTTGGACCCACTATCCGAACAACTAGATCTAGTGGCTAATGACAGAGACTTTGGTGGTGGGAGAAGGAAAACAGGATCTTGGTTTCCTGAAAAAATATTTCAGTTGAACAGATATGGCCCTTTCTGGGGCTTGTGGTTAGGTTCTGTCTAAGGGCTGGGCAGATAATGTAAAGGTTTTATTTGTATCATCTAATTGGATTTCCTTTAAACAAGTGCAAGTAAACTGTCTCCTCTGTGGTATTTTTACTGTCCAGAAATCGGTTCAGTCCTCCCTCTTCAGGAGGCGGCTGGGAATCCGGGCTGCATTTGAAGTGCTTTCTTCCCTGAAAGAGGTTCCTGCTAATGCACAACAGTAAGTGAAGAATGTTGAAACAGTAGATTATCCAGGAGAAAAGAGCAGATTTTTGGTTGTTTTGTTCTGTTTAGTATATTTACTGAGGATACCTTCTTAAAAAAATGGCAGCTTGTTGCTCATCTCTATTTCATTTTTTTCTTTAACTGGATGTCTGTAACACAGTATTTGGGACTCTTATGGGGTCTGTTTCCTTTTTATTTCTACTTCTAATTTTATCTGCTTTTCAAAAAAAAAAAAAAAAGGGAGGAATGGCAGGAATGCATTTGGAACAGCTATTTTTGCCATCAAGACAGTTATCTGTTTCAGGACCCATCCTATTTTCTTTTAAATAGGTCGTATGTCAGTGCTGGGGCCTTACTACGAGTGCTGCAGAAAGTTGAAATGGATTCTCGCTGTAAGCAAGCCATCATGAGAGTAAGAACTGGATTTTCTTGGTCTTTATGTTGGTGCCTATCAAACCCTCTGATAGGACAGCTGTGGAAACTGAAATTTCCTTAATCACACCATTGATCTAAGACTAGTAGCTTTCAGCTCAGCTTTCTTTATGCTGCTTTCTTTAAGAGTGTGAACAGAGGCCCAGCTCAGTGTCTGTTTACATTTTGGCCTTCAGAACAAAAACAGTCACTAGGCAATGATTTCACCTTAAGGTGCTGCTGCTTAGGTTGGTGCGATGAGGCGTGCATTCGCCTCTAGAAAGGTGTAATGAAAACTTTGCAGAGCTAAATTTTTCCTTTTCATTACTTTCTCCCTGGAAGGAAAGCATTTCTCATTGTGGTCTATGCTGTCTGTAGCAACTTCCCTCTACCATTTGAAAATGTCTTTTTTTTTTTTTCATTGGATTTTAGCTGTGCTCCTCCCTCTAGGTATTAATACTTGTATTAGTCGACAGGGAGAGTGGTTTTGCTTAACTAAAGACTTAATTAACATTGCAGTTCATGTCATGGTTTTCAGAGATCAGAGAAATTATTTAGCTCTAATAGGAGACGTGGACATTATTGGTATGGTTTCAGAAAAGTTATCTAAAAGTAATGTTGCTTTTTGAGAACAATGTTGCAGCAGGGTTTTGAGGTCCATATTGCAAGATCTTCTGCCAAAAGGAAGGGACAATTCAGAGCTGATGGTTATAGAACCAGCAGTTGGCTGGCTCTAATGTGGAAGTTGGAAGTGGAATGAAGAGGTACACATGCATTGCTTCCACTTGTTGTTGTCTGGGTTAGGGGTTGTGAAAGCAGAGTTGCTTGAAAATAAACACCCTGCTCTGTAATTACACTGAGCTGTCCATTGCATTGTAAGGTACGCAAATCCAGGTTTTAGTTTTGATTCTTGTTGCTCGTGGGGTTTTGCCATTTCTTCTGTTGCTGTGTGTGCTACAGCTGCAGTTAGTGTTTAGCATGCTATGGAAGTGCCTTCATCCTGTTAGGATTTGTAAAATAATTCCATCCTTTCAGGTAGTAACTTCTGCAGAACAGGGTTAACTGACATAGTATCTTTATTCCTTGGTCACAACATCATAATGGCAATAGTAGGTGAGACTAAAGGTTCAAGTATGTCAAAAGAGCTTGCTCCTTCTTAAGCAGCACATGGTGCCAGAGAGGGAAAGTAGAAGAGGCAAGGCAAATCCCACAGCTGTGTGGCAATTCTGTGTTAAAGCCAATCAGTATTGAACCTCACTTTACCTTCGTGTAGGTTGTATTACATTTCTATTCATAGACTTTTGAGATTCTGAGGGTGGTGGCACTGTTTGAAGATGCACCAATTGCAGATGTTGATCTGAATGTTTCTTTTTTGTGAAGTCACTCGAAACGTGCTCCTGCGACCAGCTGTCAGCTTCCCAGTTTCAGAAGCTCTTTGAAGAACTAGACAAAGATGCCATTAAGCAAGTATGTATCTGATAATTTTCTATAAAGTGTGATCTTGCACAAAAATAAGTGATTTTATTCCGCTGTAAACAAGCCTATAAACTTTGCAACTCGTTGAATGTGAAGTGTGATCAAGTGTCATTGATGCTTAAATTGTTCATCGATTGCTCCTGTAGTCAGAAATGGTATTGCTTTGGGGGCTTTTACAGCATTAGTTTGGGATTGCATTAAATGCATGGTGCTTTATTCTGTCAGCGTTTTTAAGTGACTTGGCCTTACGAAATAGATGAGGGTTCTGTATGTGTATTTTGTTTAATAGGAAGATTCATTACAGGGAAACAAGGAATAAGAGTTAGACTTATAGTGTGGACCTTCTGAAAAGTGCTGAGGAGAAATGAGTATCTCTAGTAATTGTTTTTTATGAGATCTGAGGAATTTGTCTTGCCATGACAGTCCTATGTTTAAGCGATGCATCTCCTCTATGTATTAGTCTTTACAGGGTAACACTTAAATATATTCAGGCAAAGTCTTTTCTCTAGTCCCTGAATGAAGAATGCACTGTGGATTCTTTAAGTCTTCAGATGACGATGAGCAGAAAGCAGCCTTTTTCACTTAGAGAAGGGAAGGGGGCGGGGGGAAATCAAACTTCTCAAGGGTTAGGAAATGTTCTTTTCTCTGTTTGCATGTAGCTAAGACTTCTGAATCTTTATAGGGAGGTTGTGTTGGGAAATGGGAAAGGAAAGTATACAGTTAGTAGCTTGGTGTTTAGTTTACCTGCTTGGGGCGTTGGAAAGGGGTTGGATTATCCCCCTTCTTTGCCGTTATTTTGTGTTGTGCCATAGTCGTCAACCTGTTTGCTAATCAGAAATGATCTTTTGCTGCTAATAGCCAGAGCTTCAAAACACCTTCCTACTGAAATGTGAAAATTATTATGTGGCCTTGAAGTTTTGCTTTGAAAATGGCTGTTAAAATCTCTTAAGTCTGAGACTGGTTGTGTGTTTTGTGCATCATTAATAAAATGCTTATCATTTGTGTCTCAGCAAATCCTTTGTGTTCTTTTCAGCACCCTCCCAGTCCAGAGTACCAATCCCATTTTATGCAGAAAATGCAGTTTGCCTTTGGCCATCCCTACTTTGGCTACTTGGGGAATGTTGTAGCCCTTGCAAACATAGTTTCTATCTGTGTAAGTAAAACATCAGTTCTGTTTTTGTTCTTTAGTCTCTGTTCTGGTAACCACTTTTTGTAGCATATGTCCATGTTTGGCATGCTTTAGTCATGCAAAGTCTTAAGACAGAATACCTGCAGTTAAAAAATATGTTCTGAACTGTTTGAAGAGGTCTGTGCAAATCCGAAAAGACTGTTTTGTTCTTGTCCTTAAAAAGCTATTTTATGCAGCAGTACAGTGGTGGATTAATAAAATATTTCTTGTTTAAGGTGGTTTTGGTGATGGATGCGGATAAGCAGCCATCGGAAAGAGATGACTTTTTCCTGGGGGTAAGATGCAACATTATTCCTACAGTTGTTGTTCCCTGAGGTGTCAATAATTCTAATAATTTTTTATTTTGGGGAGTGAAGGCTATCAACTGCTTCTTCATCCCGTACTATCTGCTGGAAATGTTGCTGAAAATCTTAGCAATGGGCCTGAAGAGATACTTGTCGTACCCGAGCAATAGATTTGATGGACTTCTGACTGTAATTTTGCTGGTAAGCTTTTTAACACCTGTATTCCTGGATTTGTTGATTAGGATGATGAGGAACTGCAAGAGCTAGTGGAATTGCTCTTTATTCAGCACTAATACATTGAATGAGCCAATTGGGGTGGTTTCGGCATTTTGGTAGCAATTGGTTCTCTCTAGTCTCCTTTTTGGAGGCTGGTGCTTTTAAATTGATAGAAAAGGTGAGCCTTCTCATAAGCAGCCTTTTAAAAATTATTTGGAAACATTTGGCTCTTGGAGTAATTACATAAGGAATTTGGTTGCATAGCTACAAATCACTTTGCTTTTTGTATTAAAAAAAAGGGGGGGGGGGGGTAGGGGGGGGGGGGGAGGAGATTATTATCATTATTTGGTAAAAGCCTGAAACCCATACAGCAGATGAGGCCGAATTCACAGGTAATGTAATTCATTGTATACTCTTGTTTGTGTCACCATTGGATTGCATGTGTACGTGGGATTAATTTGGGGGAATACCTTGTCAAATCTGGCATTTCAGGGCTTTAAAGTGAGTCAGGTTACCGGTTTAAAGCTCTTGAAAATGTTTCCTGTCAAGAAACTTACATAACTTTTGAAACTCAGAATTACAAAGTAAGGTTTTTGATGGTTTTTTTTTCTTCCGTAACCAAAGGTTTTAGAGATTGCAACTTTTGCTGTGTACGGATTTCCTCATCCTGGTTGGTACGTAATCTCTGAACTGTTGCACTTTGCTCAGCGTTTGGGGTGGGTCAGGAGAATATACACGCTTATGTCATTATACTATGATTGTCAGCTCAGTCCATAGTTTACCAAACCTAGTAGAATTTCTCACCCTGTAGTCACTAGAGACCATGCAAATGGATAAATTGAAGATTTTTTTTTTCCATAAGATTTAGAGTTCTGTTTAGCTCTTCTGAGAAGGATACATTTTTATTACTTGTAATCTGATGTAAAATAGTATTTTAGCAGACCTATGCTTCCTAAAGTGCAGGGAAGAATTTGGTACAACATACACAACCAGCTACTAACCTAATATGTTTCAGTATCAGATTGTCTGTAAGCCCGATTATATGAATTCGTGAATCCCCTTCAACTCTGTATGTAGATGAAGTCTGAGTTTTGTTTTGTGCTGTAAAATTTAGTAAAAAAGTTCTCATGGACTTAAACTATTTATCTGTACTGGAATAGCAAGCAGTTGTATTTTGTTTTTTTTCTTAGTTACCCAAGAACCGCTTGAATTTATCTTGTGGTTTTTTTTTTTTTTTTTTTTTTTTTTCATTATCAAGAGCATAAAAGTCACTGCTTTGTCTCTTAAAATCTGAAAACTGCCACCATAACAAAAGATGAAAGCAAAGGACTTCTGGAAGGTTTCCTGAACCTTACTTTCAGGGGTCACTTATAACACATTCTGATACTTTGGTTCTTTATACAAGCTTACTTGTAAAACATTGGCTCTCCCTAGTTTTTCGGGATATTTGTTATGTTGCAATTAAGAAGTTACCTTAGTTATACTAGTGTCTGTAAAGATATTACAGCTTGAAATGGATTTATTTTTGAACACTACTTGTACTCCCATCGCTTTAAAAGTGATGGTTGCTGTAAAGATATTAATTGCTCACAATCTAATGGCATTAATTATTGATCTAACTCATAAATGGTTATATTTGGGTTTGATTTTGCCCTTTGATTCTTCAATGTAGGCAATTGTTTGCACTACAGTAGTATGTTGAAGCACAAGTAGTACTTACTAGATCTTGGTGTCAGTCACTGCAAACAGATTATAACCCAGATGAGTCATTCTGAGTCCTGATGCTGCTTGTGGTCTGTGCTGTTGTCACATCTACAGATGAAGCAGTTGTCATCTTCGGGACAGGACTCAGATGTGGCTATTGTTCTAGAATGTGTTCTATGCAGTGTTGTCTTAAATGATTTATGTTATTATTAGAGTTTAATATATTGGTGATGCAAATCAAGATTTAGCATCTGAGTTACCAAGGAGAGTTTTCATTAGCATTTTTTGCCCCCCACCACCTGCCCACCTTTCCAACTAAGCAGCCGATGTAAAACTCAGCTAAAACTCGGGCTGAGATTTGAAGTGTATGTATATTGCCTGTGGAATATGCATATAAGGAAGAGGGTTGGCAAGACGGTCTGTTAGCTTAGTGCTCTCTTTGAAGCCTAACTTCAGCCAGGCACACCCTGAAGGATTAATGCACATCTTTGTGCAAGTTTCTGAAGTATCTTGCTGTAGTGGTATTTTTGTTTTGCTCTGTTTTCTGAAAGGACCCTCTTTCGTGTGTGCTCCCCCTCAGCAGAACGAAAGCCACTTGCTGGGTTGGTTTAGTACAAACATGCACTTTAAAGAGCACTACATGCATATTTAAGAGCCCAGGCTAAACAGATCACTTCCTTCATCGGTCACTAGTTTACTGTAGCTGAGTCTGACCATGAAGGACTGTACTTCCTTTTACAGTTTACAGATTTATTTATTTATTTTATGTATATGTGTGTGTATACAAATATATATAGGTTAATTCAGGCTGGAAGGGACCTCAGGAGGTCTCTAGTGCAGCCTCCTGCTCAAAGCAAGGCTGGACCAAGTTACTCAAAACTTTATCCAGTTGGGTTTTTAAAACCTCCAGTGACCAAGACTTGCACAACCTCTCTGGGAACTTGTGCGACTGTCTTACTGTCCTTGTGGTTGACAAGTTCCTTAGTTCTTCCTTATATCTAGTGTGAGCCTCCACTGTTTCAGCTTACACCTACTGTCCCTTGCCCTCGTACTACACACCACCAAACAGCCTCCTAAGTACTTTGTAAGTATTAGAAGGCTGTTGCTAGATCCTCCTGAAGCAGTGTTCTCCGGGCTGAACAAGCCCAGGTCCTGCAGCCTCTCTTTGTAGGGCAGGTGCATCAGCCCCTGACCATCTTGTTGGCTCTTTGCTGATTCTGCTGCAGTTTGTCCCTTTCTTGTTTTGGGGATTCCAAAACTGGGTGCAGTGTTTTAGTCAGTCATAGGTTGTAAAGAGTGATTACCTGAGGAAATAAAACTAACCCACCCCCTGTTTTTTTAATATACTATGGGTGTTAACTAAAAGTTGTGGGGAATTTAAAGTTACCTGCAGCCCAGTAGATTTGACTGTGTCTTTCCGTCGTGGACTGTTTCCTCTGATTTGTTATTTTCATCCATCTTTCTTAGGAGACCCGAGTTCATGGGCTTGTTATCTCTGTGGGATATGGTGCGATTGGTGAACATGTTAATTGTGTTCAGGTTCTTGCGGATTATTCCTAATATGAAGGTATTTGTTTATCCCTCCACACTTCTAATTTCTGTGTTGTCAAATTATAAGTTTTGTTAAAGCCTTTCAGAATAACATGTAGATTGCAATTCTTTTGCACCTGAGTGGGATTATAACTCAGCTCTAACTGTCCAGACTATTGCACGACACCTCACAAGTTTATTCTCACTTTACCTGGTCTTCTCTGTTGAGGTGGTAGGGAAGTTCTATCAATGTTGCTGTAATTGATGCCGGTATTCTAAGGCGGGCAGACATCCAGAAACACTTGTGCAACTTGTGTACTCATCTTAATTAGATGAGTGATATACTTGGTGCTCAGGAGGTGATCAACTTGCTTTCACTAGATACTGACAGACATTTGTTTGTTATAAACTTGAATTTAGAATTGCTTGAAAGATAAATCCAAATTACTGTCAGGTGCAGGTCTTGTATCTTAGTTCAGTAAACCATAAATATCTGCCTGATGTAATCAGAGGTCATAATGTCAGTGGAAAGTGTAAACTAGAAATGATGTGGATCAAATATGAAGCAGTCAGTCTGGAGCTGTGGGGCACTTGTGGTGGTGTGTGTGGTTTTGGTTTTGTTTGTGTGTGGTTTTTTTAGCCCTTCCTGTTCTGGTTTTATTAGGCGTATAGCCCTTTAAGTCACAGTGCCTGTGTATATTTAAAACTTGCCATAAAGTCTGTGTATGAAGAGGACTACAGTGTTGTTCATTCATCTTAAGTACCTCATGGAAATATAAAACAAACCTGCATTTAGATATAGCTCACTTTCCTGGTTCATATTTCTTTGTCCTTTTATTAAAAATAATTTGGTACGGATTGGAAGCCTGGTGAGTGTCATGTATATAAAATTCTGCTTTGTTTTAGTTCATGGCTTTGGTTGTTACTACGTTACTGGATCTGGTAAAAAACTTGAGAGCCTTTGCAGGAATCCTTGTGGTAAGTCATGATGCAAGACTGTAATTTCCTTTTTTATAATAAGGGTATGTCTTCAACAAAGTAAACTAGGTTCTTCGAATGAGAATCCCAGTTAACTGTATCATTTCACCTTAACCAGCCAGTTCTTCTTCAGGCCATGTCGGCAACAAACTATTGTCAGCTGCAACAAACTACTGTTTTGTTATGCGCTGCACACAGTGGCAGCGCCTTGTTTATCAGTTTCCTTTAGGACTTCCTTGAAAAGATTATTTAAAACTTCCTCAGAGTGCTTCCCTCAGGCTGGATACTATAGTTCCAAATAAAAATTCACCTGATGCTAAAAGCAGCTTAGTTTTTCTTACCCTGGATTGCTTATGTTAAAGGAAATTGCAAAACAACTTTAAAATTGTTTTCAGTTGGGAAGGTCTTGAGATGGCATGTTTGGACACGAATTTTTAAAAGCCTTTGCCATCCTCTTTTAGGTGTGTCTGTGTAGAGCATAGTCTGTAAAGGTGTGATTAAAGATGGATCACAATGTGTGATGTCCCTTATGTAAATCTTCCATTTCCCAACTCTTGAGTTTCTGGCTTTGCAATGATGTCTTCCTGGTACAGCAAATAAGTGCCTAGGTGGCTTTTTTTGTTGTTTGTGGTGGGGTTTTTCGTTGTTTGGATGGTGCGGGTGGGTTTTTTTGGGGGGTTACTTTTGTTGGGGTTTTTTTGTTGTTGGTTGTGTGTGGTGTGTGTTTTTGTTTGGTGTGGTGGTGGTTTTTTTTGTTTTTTTTTTTTGTTTTTTTTTTTTTTTTTTGTTTTTGTTTTTTTTTAGGATACCTTTATTTAAGGTAATGGTTAGAGACCAAGGATTTGCTGTGTATTAGGTATTGTCTAAAAAGTTGTTCTACTGTACGTGCTTAGCATGCAGTTTACCCAGAATATCTGTTTTGTCATTTCTAATCTCTGCTTTTATCTGTAGGGAAGGGCCTTAAGTTGCAGTTTGGAAAGTTTTGTGTGACAGTTCGAAATAAAGATACTGGTTTGGGCAAAGTTAAGTTGGTAACAACTTTGTGCTGTGCGAGTCACAGTTGCCACTGGAAGCTACTCTTTAAACTGAGAAATACCTTGGGAGTTCACAAACTGGAAAGTGGGCCTTTGCAGGTGAAAGTACATTTTAGGAGCCTAAATGCCGGTCTTGCATACGATAGAAACAGCTTTAGTATAATCAAAAACTTTTCATTACTCAGTTTGTTACTCAAGGTAATAAGCTGTCTAAAGGCTGACTGCAGTTTTGCTCATTTTGCCAGTTTGTGGCCAAGTACGTACACCACGCTAAAGGAGCACAAGTTTGCTTGTCACCCCTGTCAGAGGCTGGTGGGGGTGTGTGGCGGATAGGTGGGGGAGGCGGTGATTGATGCTGCTGCTGCTGGATCTGACAGAGCCCATATGTCAGAGCGATTATGGGGTGAGCTGTGTTGTGCTTTACACTAGGACACCAATGCTGTGGTGCTACTGGGATGGCTGCACCTGGACTGTAGCATTATGCTGGGAGCTCTTAATTCCTGAAAGACATAGCTAAGGTGGCAGGAGCCTGTAGTAATTCCTAAAAATAAAATCAAACATATTACATGTTAGCGTTTCAATGTGGTGTCCCTATCTGTATACATAAGATGAAACGCTCGTGAAGTAGTTTAAGTGTCCACTGCTGATCGTCCTTAATGTTGGGAGTGTGAACTGTAGTTTTGCACCAATTGGGAGGTAAATCTGCCATGGTGTTTGCTACTCCCGTTAATTTAATGTGCTTTTACTTGAGGCTACATGGAAGCTGTCACTGAGCCTCTACCGTAGTGAAGTCTGACTCTATTACCAGCTGATGCAAAACATCTTTCCTAACGTTAGCATGGAACACATGCTGATAAAGTCATGTAACTGATTAGCTAATTTTTCAGGCCCTGTGTATTTTAAATATGTCTTTTTCAAGGAGCAAAATTAGCTTTGTTATTGCCAAGCCAGATACCCCATCTTCTGGCAGGCTGTGAAATGTCAGCTGCAACTTATTCCAGTAGTGTTCAAAGTGCTGTGGCTCATAGGTGAGAGCAGTCACTCTTCTGTTCCTCCCAGGCTTCCCTCTCAGGTCTGTTCTGTAGCAAAATACATAAATATGACTAATAACATTTTCATTTGAAGATTCAACTTGTTTCAAGACATCCTAGGACAAATGGCTCTTTCCTCCGAGGAGTGAGGTTGTAGGTTATTTCTAGAATAATTTTATAGGATAAAAATTGCAAAATCACCCATGCAACTGGTGTGAAAGGTATCTCTTGTTAAAGAGATTCCAACAAGTAAAAGAAAGAAGTTCCAAAATCCTTTGTGTTATTGCAACCTTTATTTTTAGGCTAACATAACATTTTTAAAGAAGTTGTTGCTGTAATATAAAATACTGACTTAGTTTTGTCCTTCAGTTAGGTTTGATAAAAGCTTACTTTCAACAAATCCAGCAGAAAGCTCCCCAGATATCTAGCCTTATTCCTTGTAAATAGAAGTACTGGGTTTTGGTTTTGTTTTCTAAGTCACTATTCTGCAGTGTTAATAATTAAATATTAACATTCTGAGACACAGAAAGTAGATCATAAAGTAAAATGATTTAATGCACTTTAATAACTGAAAGTTAAATAGAATATTAAAAAGTAAAAGCAAACAGTTAAGTACTATAAACATTGAGAAGTATTTTCACTTTAATTTCAGGCATTGTTCTTGACCAAATTCCATTAACTGTGGTACTAATATGAATTCCATGGTAATTGCATTATTTTCTTATTTAGTGATAGAAATATTCAAAACTAATACTTGCTTATGTTCCTTCCAGGTGGTTTTCTATGCATTCGCTATAACAGGCATAATGCTATTTGAAGGTGCTGTTGTTCCCATAGGAAATGTCAGGTAATATTCTCAACATCACTTGTCAGAAAGAATCTGTTTTTCAAAAGCATCTGCAATTCAGGACCTCTGAGTTGTTTGTGTTAAGTGTTTTTTTGTTTTGTCATCCCATCTCCTCACCCCCCCTTATTGTTGGAACCACCCTTCTTTTAATGTTAAATCACACAGAATTTTTTTATCTGTTACTCCTGCTGCTGTTTCTTGCTGGATTGAAATTGTTAGGAATGCTTATCTAGCTTGTAATTTTACACTGCTGTAGCTTAAATGCTTTAACTACTTCCCTTGTTTTCTGCCTCTATGAGACTTAGCTTTCTGCAAGGCACTCGGAAGGATCTTGTTTTTAAGGTGTAGTATGCAGAAAGCTATGCTCACATCAGCCTGTAATTCTCTTGTAGTGCTGTCAATATAACGTATGATAATGGCACTCTGCAGTGTGGGACCTATGAGCAGCTGGAATATTGGCCAAACAACTTTGATGACTTCGCTGTAAGTCTGATCACTGTTGGAATCTGTCCCTCTTTCGCTCTCTGCTTGTCTCTTCCCCTCGTTTTCTGAGGCTTAAGCGTGTGATACACTTTCTGTTTTACTCGTGGTATTTAGGCAGCGGTGGTGACCCTCTGGGATGTGATGGTGGTAAACAACTGGCAAGTCTTTTTGGAAGCGTTTTCAAGATATTCAAGTCCGTAAGTAGCAGTGGTAATACTGAAAAAGTCCCATAGAAATCTAGTTCATAAGATAACTGAACAAGAATTATACACACAGTACAGTTCCTGTCACCTGCTCGGAGGGGTGCCACTTCCCTTTTGGGTTAATTCAGGTATATAGGAAATAAATGTCATGGCAGTTCTTTAACTTGTGTAACATGATGGTTGGTCTAGATTGGAAACTGGCTCGGTAGTCATCTTGTTCCAAAAGAGAGTGAATGACTTACGTGGATTATAAACAGGCTCGTGACAGGTGGGGGGCTCTCACTGTAAAGCCAGTCTCACAGAAGTGAAATATTAGTGAATAGCTGTATTTCAGTTTGGGCTGCTTCTGTATTTTCCCTGGGGGTGAATAATTTTTTGTAGACTTAAAATCTTGGACATATCTTTCATTTGTATTTCATTACTTTATGGGAATGTTTGAACAACCTGGGTAGCCGCTGGGTTGAGCTGTTCCAGTGATCCTTGGCTGGTTAATCCAGCCAAGTTAAGTTGTGGAACGCTCTTCTGCAGGCGGTTGTGTGTGATAAACGTTTAATGTGGTCTAGTGAAGACTGGACAAGTCATGAAAGAGAAATCCATGGGGATCTGCAATGAATGGAGGCTTCCTCTATCTCAAGAAATCTTTGAACTGCAAATGGTTAGAGATTGTACGAGCACTTAGGGGGTAGCATCATAAGTATTTTGCCATGTTTTTGCACTCTT
>JMFS01066432.1:0-21003 GCA_000699545.1 Podiceps cristatus | reverse complement strand
TCTCTTTGATTCTTCTCCTCACCCCACCAGAGGGTGGGGTGGTGGGGTGTGAGCAAGCGGCTGCATGGTCCAGTTACCATTTGAGGTTAAACCACAGCATAAGCACAGTTCCATACCTCTCCACTATTACTTGTCTGAAGAAACTATGGAATCCAAATTCAGCTTCTGGGAGTCAGCTATGACTTAGTCTTTTCTGGTGTATAATAGTGTTTTTTGCAGTGAGTAAACTGGCAAAATTATCAACAGATGAATGTAGCTCAAGATTTTCCCGTTTCCTACAAAAGATGCTAACTTATTTTCCCATGTGGCAGAGTAAATCCAAAATCCAAAAGAATGCTTTTTTTTGAGTATATGTGCCACAATATTCTGTCTTAATGGATTCCACATAAAGCAATAATGACATCATTTTAAAGCAACTTTTTTTTTTTTTCACTAAGCACAACACTGCCAATGCCAGTATAGAACATCTTCCTAATGCTTTGAATATATCTATTTTTTATGTATTAATTTGCTGAATCATAAAAGTAAAAATGGATTTTCCCCTACCTCTTTGAAAATTTATCCATATAAAAACTATAATATTTGAAGAGTTTGGTTTTGGTATAGGATTCAGGCCTTAGAAAGGAAAAAAGAATTTTGATCCATGGTTTAATTGTTAAATGATTTAGAGAAGTGACATCTTAGTCTTGAAAATGAAGGATTTACTTCTGAATTAAAACATTAGACACTGAGACAAAATAGGGTCCACCTTATTTGGTCATAGAACACTAATTAACATCTAAGTGGACTACAGCAGGGCAGTCCTCAAATCTCGGTGATAAGTCTTAGAACAAAGACCTTTCCACTTTGGTTTTTTGTTTTGTTTTTGTTTTTGTGTTTTTTTTTTTTTTTAGGTTCTTTTCTTAGAACCTTTTCCACTTTTTTAATGGCATAATGAGAGTCCAAGAAGCACTCAAATGTTAAAGTCTTGCCTCAGTGCATTTTGAAAGATTTTATTCTGAGTTAAAGCCCTCCATCTCGAGGTGGCGCTTCCATGCTGTTATTGCTAACTGGAACAGAAAGTGAGCTACACCAGGGAAAAATTTTGACCTTGCTGGAATGATACTTTCCTTATTTCCTCCCATGGATTCTAAACCAGATAATCTTTAGCATCTGCTGTAAACATGCACAAAGTCATTGCAAAACCATTCAGCTCTCATTCACAAGCTGTAACACTTCCCCACGTTCTCTGTAATGGCAGGTCCGTATAGTAGGAGCTCCAGTATTCCTAGCCCACAGTAACAGCAGCTGCTGCAAAGTTTCCAGCCTGCTTGCATGCACATCAGACACTTGCAGGACCTCTATGATGTTCCTGGCATCTCGCCCCAACCTTAATCTTTTGTGCTTCACTCACTGACTCTCATGGTGATAGGAAAAGAGAAGATCAAAATTGCATACTCGTGCCTGAAGTTCAACCATGATTCCTGAAAAGGATATTTATGTGTATTTGTCCTGATTTGATCCCACTGTCTTTCATCCAACAGAAACGCCCTTTTGTTCCATAGGAATGAAATAGAGACAGCAGCTGAAAGGGCATTTCTCAGCCTGGTATTGCTTTCCAAGCTGCCCGTGCTGTATTCACAAATTTCGTGATGCTCAAACATGTCCATATAAACATGTTTTCCTATTTACTAAACCTTCACATTGTCTCAGGTCATATTCAAAATGTGTAATTCTATTCTGAGTATTTTTATAGATCTTCAAATCTGGATTTATATGCCCCTAGTCTTCTAAAATTTGTCTTCCCTCCAGCTCACACAGTGATGTAAGGCTTACATTGTGTAATGTTTAAGCTAAAATATGTCACAGGTTTCCTCTGAGTGTAGTTCATATTCTTTGCCCATCTTTTCAAGCCATTTATACACATTCAGCATGTGTATAAAGTTTCTTGAAATGTTTCCATCTTGGATTCTAAGAATACCAAAGCTACTAATACTTTCTCGTTTCAGGAACCTTTCAAGCAATTCTCTGAAGTTTCTTTAATATTAAATACAGCAGTCTCAACTCATAACTTTGTCAGTATAACAAAAGAGATACAGATGTCCTCTGCAGATGTAGAAGTTGATAGTCCTTTCTAAATTTTAAAGAAAGCTTTCGAGACCTACTTAATTATTCTGTATACATCTTTGCAAGATTTTGCCGGCTGTTATATTCTGGTCAAAGGCCTATTCATCATCTAACCCTTCTTTATTACTTTCCTTTTCCATTATATCACTAAAGCTTCAGCTCTAATTACATAAGTGTTAATAAATAAAAAATGCATACTTTCACATTTATTGAAGATGAACATTTACATTACAGTTGATATTTCAGCATTACCGCTTATATTGATTATATTCTTATGGTTGCATAACTGATAATCTTTCACTCACTAACAAAATTCATCCCTAAAAAAGTACAATACTATCAGAATGCTATTAAAATATTATGTGGGAGACAAGAATAGACACAAATTATATCTAAAATAATTGAATGACTAATAATGAATAACATTCACAATATGAAATAGTAGACCATAAGACATTGTACTACACTTGCTATAACTTTTCTTGGGGGTTTTTTTAGTGCTTTTTAGGACCTGTGCGTGCAGCCTACTTTTGACAGATAGGTGGAGAAAAGATAAAGTGCCTTGCACTTTATGTTCTTCCACCATTGGGAACTGTCACAAAAGGTTCACACCTCCTAACCAGGCAAATAAGACAAATAAGACATCAGTCTTATCTACAGCTGAGCCTGTTTCCAAGCCCAGATAACAGTTCTTTCCTGCTTACCCTGATGGTCAGAGCCAGACTGGTATTGTTAGTTTTTAAGGGACATTCATGTGATATCTTTTGTGGGAGAGAGATGGAATGTTTTATCTGTCACCAAATGGGCGGGTGCAGGTCAGATTTTCTTCCCTCCTTTTCCAGAAAGGCTTACATTTAGCAGACTACAGCCTGACAGAGTCTCTTGGGTATTCATTCCTCAGAGGGTGCTATTCCCTAGCAAACCACTACACAAATGGACTTGGGAGACCATTAATCATCAGGGGATTGTTGAAGGCTATGGGCAACCTGATCTAACAGAGGGTGTCTCTGCCCATGGCAGGGGGGTTGGAATGAGATGATCTTTAAGGTCCTTTCCAACCCAAACCGTTGTGTGATTCTTTGATAACTCAATTTGTAACCAAACTGATCAATCTGTTCTGATTTTGTGACTGACCAATTTGTTCTGATTTCTGTATCTAATCTGATTGTAACCAAGCTGATGGTATTAACATGAAACCGGGTATAACGGCCTCATGCAATGAACCATACCGCTATATTTCTTGCTCCATCTTGACCACGAGTCAAGGAGTGATGATCAAACACAATGCTGCTATATTTCTTGTATAGTCCCGCTCCATCTTGACAATAGCTCAAGGAATAGTGATCAAACATAATGTTGCTATTAGGACTTTTTAGCATAAGACTGCCTTTTGCATGAATATGTATGATTGGAGTAAATAAATATTGGGTTATTATTTTAACAATATGCATGCTAGGTGGAGAGATCCCCCGTGCATCCAGCGCTGCAATAAAATATGCCTGCCTTTTAACAGTACATTGGTGTTACAAGGTTTATTCCCAGTTTTCGGTGACAAATTCACATCACCTTTAGTCAGGAGCTACTTCTCTAAAGAAAGAAGTACATATTAAAAAGAGTTAGAGTGCTAAAGCACTTGCATGTTCATATAGTTGAAATCTTGGGAGGTAAATTTTATACAGTATAAATTGAGATGATACCTTCAATAGTACACAAGCCATGAAAATGGTATTTGTACAAGAGATCCACAGAAAATTAATTGTGTTGGGAAGTTCACATTATTCATATCTATGTCCAAAAAAGTGTTCCGGAAATGTTGGTTATAAAATCAATGAAGAATAAAAATAATTTATGATTTCCTTATCTTCACAATTCATTGCCCTACCTTCTAATCAAGTTGGAAATGCAAAACAATAGAAATGTTTCTGCAACCAAAAGTAAATCAGCACCTTACTCACTGATAATAAAGGACTAAAAACATATGCTTTTGAACATGTGCTCTTCTTTTTCATCTGATGAGACACTACTGTTGTTCTAGTTTTATTTAAAACCACTGAAAATATTCTCTCCAATCACTGTGAGAATAAAAGGTAATATTTCTACTTTTAATGTAGCAGAAAAGTTTGATTCTTACAATGAAAGGAATGAAAGGCATAAAAGAGTAAAAATTGAAAGCAAACATAGATATGAAGTTCTGACTGTAGTTGAAAACAAGAGAATCTTTTCCAAAACCAAATTCAGAGATTTAGCAAACTTCATGTAGGCAAATTTCATTAAAGACCTAAGTAAGTGCATCTACTTTTTGAAGACTGAGAATTATTCAGTTAGATGAAGTGAAATAATTCTCAACAAAACCAAAAGATAACAAAGATTGTGTTAGCAGTAACAACAGCAATAGTGATTTCAAAGGTATTGACTTGACATATTCAATGAGTCCACAAATGTAAGAGTGTACAGTAAATGCAAAAAATGGAATAAAAATAGGACTGAGACAGAGATGGTGGAATGATAGCTTCAAGAATATGAGTGTATTGAATATATCCTGTAAAAGCATGAACGTGTTAGCTGAGTTTTCATTCACACTAACGAACCAGTGAATCTGTGGGAAGGTTGTTTTCATTTGTATATTCCTTAGGGACAGCTGACAAAGGTGGTTTTAGTGAGGAAACTGTTGAGACAAGTATGATAATAAAATATACTTTTGAACTTATGCTGAAGTTTCTGAAGTTTACAATATGATTCTGCAAAATCACAGACTTTAAGACAGGGTAGAGTCCTTCATGAAGTGCACTGAGCTGGAAGATTTTAACACCTCCATTCTCTGTCTGAAGAATACACAGAATATTCTATTTTAAAGTTCATTAATGTTGTATCTCATGTTTAACTGATATTTACTTAAATAAAACACACTCTAGAAAAGAATGTGAATCTTTGGTACAGCTTACATTCAAAGATGAGAATGGAGATGAGAAAGAAGAATGTGGTGTATAACCAGGACTTCACAGGCTTTTGTAAACACACCATTTTTTTAACACACTTTACACATCTATCTTTGTTTTGGTAGCTACTTTTGTGCAAAAAAAAGAAAAAAAAAAGTAAAATGTCTGATTTTTTTGGTTGCTTGTTTGGTTCGTTGGATTTTTTTTCAGATTAGAGATTGACCTCCATATTCCATAGGCAACTACAGGCTGTTCACCGGGTATCTGAGAAAATGAGTGATGTAGTGTGGGAAGAAGATCTTGGGAATTTTCTAGGAACTTACTAATACAAGCTTTATTTCACCATTCCTTTCTAATTCTTAACACAAGGACCTAATATTAATCATAATCATTTGTTATGTCCTGTGTGCCTACATTACCAGGAATTAAGACTTCTGCACATTGTTTTTCAGACATCCTACAGGTCAAGAGGAAAGGTGTCTCTTCCTGCTTATTCACATAAACACATCAAAACAGGGAGAAGTGGAACTGGCTGAAAATGAGATTGCTGGGCTAGAAAACAGACACATAATAACATTATAAGGGAGTTCTTGTTGCTAGTTAAATAGTTTCACCTGGAAAACAGCTGCCTCCTCCAGTGGGATACGGTTGACACTGGAATTGCTCCAATGCAACTGATTTTCAAGAGAAGATGCAATCCATATCTGTCTACCTGGGCATTTTCAGGAAAAGAAGGAACATCTGGAAGTGAAAATTGTGTTCACATTTGAGAAATGTCAAGAAAATGTAAGCAACCTAATGAAAGAATAACGGGGAAAGTGGCTGTGTCCACAGATACAGGAAATCAATGGTTACAACTTGATGATATTTGTAAATAAACATTATGTTGCATTCAACATCTCTTGAAGCGGCTCAGGGCCACAGAGAGAAGAATGGACATGGGTTAGTTGAAATTTTACATAATGTTTCCAATATCTAAGGAAATGTAACATTATGAAAGAGATCTTGAGCTTTAGGTCTGTCAAGATACTTGTCTGGCTTTAAATTCAGGCACCTATATTGCAGGCTCTGAAGCCTTACTCTTAAAGCTCATTAAAGATTAACATTTTTTTAAAGACCAGTTTGTGTTATGGTGAAAAATTCTTTCAGAACAAGAAGATTTCTGAGACTCGAGAACAGACTCAAAATCACTGTAAGTACTAGAACTTTTATTGCTACTTTTCCTGCTTGGAGTATCAGTGATTTGAGAGAGCAGAACAAAGATTTTAATAGATGGGATGATTAGGGGGAGGACCAAAGGTCAGGAAAGGGAGGAATGAAGATGGGTTGGAGAAGTGTGTGCCTATGGGGAGCATGGGCACAGCCACCCTCCTCCCTGCACCTGGGGATGTGAGACCACCACAGCCATCTAGAACTGGGAGGAGAGGAGTCCCACTCCAAATGGCTCTGGCAGGGAGCAGTGAGGAGCTCGTAGGTCCTGAAGCCCACCAGATCTGACCATCTCCAGCAGAGTCGAGAGCAGAGTAACCTCTTTTCTTCTTGTTTGGGTTGCTCATGTGAAAAAATCCAGTCACTAAGCAGAAAATGAAACACATTATGTATATTCCTAAATAGCACAGGTAAGCACTAAAAATAATCTCAAGAGTTTCAGTGTTAACTTTTGGAGAGCTGTGTAGTTTAATATTTCCTTTAATAGAACATTAAAGCTTAAAATTATTACCAAGAGGACTTTATTCTCTAAAAAATTAAGGAAAACAAAGAATCTTTGCAAGTTAAAATTATTGTAAGATTCTAGTGTAGAGACTGTTTCTTGCCACATAAAATAAAGTGATTAGTCCAATGCAGTCCTGACCAGTGCCACATTATGGTTCTGGCAGCTTCTGCAGATGCAGTATTATTTCTGGGTTTCTAAGCTTAGCATGACACACTGAAGAGAGGATAACAGCCATGTTGTAAAACTGACTTAGTCATTTGTATCTCTTTTGTGAAACTGCCTTTAGCACTTCACAGTGTGAAATGCATTAACTGGGTGACATATAAAATGATGGCAAATATATTCTTAAAAGAAACTTCCTGCTAATTATTTTTAAAGCAAAAAACTACCCCTCATTATTGTTTTGCCTGTGTAGTTGAAATTCTCTTAATTAATTTTCTTGAGCAAAACTGCACATTGCCCCCCCAAGTATCTGCATATGCACGTTTAATTCACATTTGATTTTGTCTGCTGAAGCCTCATCAATATTTGTAACTAACCCTGCAAAGCAAAAAAGCTTTCCTGAAATTGCTTTCTCACATATTTGTAGTAATTTTCTGCATAAGTTACAAAGTTACTAAGTTCCCATCTTTCCAGAACAGCCACCTAGCGAAGTTTCCCTTGTGATCTTTCTTACATGAGCTCTGTATACATCATTAAAAGAAAACAACAACAAAAAAATGGAAACCTCCAGTTCAGTAGTAACTTGTAGGTAAAATATAATGAAGTGGTATTATAAAATCTGTAGATTTCTCACTTGAGATAAATGCAGGGAATAGTCAGAGGGCCCTGATGCATTTGTTTCTAGAAAGGGAAGGAAGACAGAGGGTAGATTGGGAAAGTTTTGGCTGTTAGTGATCTGGAAATTCATCACTTCTTCTGATTTACTAACAGCAGAATAGAGCATTACATTATCCAGAGCATTTCAGTTGGCATTTATGCAATCAATAGAAACTTACAATGTCTAGAACAACAGATGCATTTCAGGATAAATGTATTTCACTTTCTACTTGGGTGTCTGATAACAGTGTTACTCTTGCTGTGAAAAAAAATGCTTCTATTTAGTTCTGAGTTGACATGCCTCTTACTGAAGTGATAATTTTATCAAATATATTTACAGATTAAAAAAAAAAAACAAACAAAAAACAAACAGAAAAAAAAAAAAAGCTTTTTGAACCTTTTCCCTTTTGAAGCAGGGGAAAACCTTGTATCGTCAGAATTCACTCTCTACTACCAAAAATACCATCTCATTGACTTTAGAGGTTGTGACACAAATTAAGAGCAGGGTGTAGTGCTTGAACTCCAAGTGATAGGATGTAGTCAGCCATCTAGTCATGTAGCTGTCCCAGGAAGACGGGTCAATTCAACCTCTATCATGGGTCTTTTGCTATAATTAGTGTTATAATACTCATGGTAAAAAACCAAACCAAACCAACAGTAAATATTTAAAGGGGTGAGCCTAAGTTTGGATATTTCCTTATGAAATGCCCATCTTTTTCATCCTAATAAGAATGTTGAGGCAACAAAATTACTAGGAAGAAGAGGGTTTGAAGTTTACCCTTAAAGAAAAAGAAAGGCAATTGAAATTATACTAAATTTGTGTTACAATTACAGTTTAAATATTGGGGTTATAAAACCATGAGACATATGTAGCCTGAACTGTATCATGTACATGTGATATTGGGATGTTAAGTTGTATCTTCAATCATATGTGCTCATGTACCGATTCAGTTGACTTTAGTAGGAGTTACATGGATAGATAGGCCTGAAGTCAAAATTAAGGTCCTCTCTGTTATAGGAGGAAAAGTTCAAAGCAAAATGAGGATCTTAACATTCGAATAGATGTATTAAATGATGCCTCTAAAAACAGTAAAATAGTTACCAGAAAACTATATTTATGGTAATTGTGTCAATTGTGAATAACCTCTTAGTGAAGATTGAAACAAGATTTAGCCTTCCTGACATGCATAGAGAACCACAAGTTAAATCTACATAATGGAATATAGGAAAAAATTGAGTTCATTTACATACCAAAGGAGGCTACAAAGGCTTAGATTCATTGTGCCTTTGACAATTTGACTTCAGGCAAAGGTACAGAGCTACTTTTGAAGTTGTGAGAACATAAGCATGTACAGGGAGTAGCAGGTCTTTACTCATTACATATTTGTAAAGGATTTTTTAAAACTATCTTTGAAGATAGAAAGAAGAGGCTTCTCTAGTGAGAAAGTTTTTCTGTGCCTGGCATTTTATATTTTCCTTTCTTATGGTAAATGCCTTCACATGGCACCAAGCAGAACTTTTAGGCCAGTGACAAGTTCATACTGTGCTGTAGGACTGATTCTAAAAAAAGCCCAAATCAGCCACAGGACTCAAGTGAGGTTTATTCAGGACTTAAAGCCACATTTTTTTCATCCTGATTTCTAATGGCAAAACCCAGCACAGACCATGATTTTGAGCAACTGATTTGACTGAAATTTTAACATGGGTGAGTTTTAGCATATGAGTTTGATATGAAAAAAAAAATCTTCTACAGCTTTTCTGCTTAGCCTCCTCTACCTTACATGATCTATTTTATTAGCTCAGCTTTTTTTGTCAGAATCTCATGAGTCTGAAGAATAAAGTAGCTGTTTACTGTGTGCTTTACCATGTTCTGATTATGTTTTGCATCTAGAGAAAGGACTAGAGTTGCATCTCCTTTATATTACCTGCAGTATTATCTATCGGATCTCAGAAGAGCAAGGAGAAGAGAAAAAGAAGAAGGAAAACTATTACAGAGAAAAAGGTATCAGAGGCTATGAAGAAAAGGATAGAATGTGGGAGAGGGCAAGACGTGCCGGCAGTGTCATCAGGTATCTCTGCTGCTACCTATTGGTGTCGCTGTCTCTACTGTTAGTCAAATATTTGGTAGCCCAGTACTTGCTTCATAATTCCTGAAATAGACTTACTTACATAAATCAACTGTGCTGTAGGCACATATTAGGAATAAAACTAGAAGATAAATCTTCCTGGTCCCTTTTGACCACATACATTCCCTTAAACACATACCCACATGGGCATCTAAAGTCTGAATGGTCATGTTCCAATGCACCAAAGCAAGATTTATATAAAGACATAGGGCTAAGACTAAAATATAAAATAATCATAATTTCCAATGAAAATGTTTAAAGCTGAGAAAGAAGATGACTGTGGGATCATAGGGATAAGAAGTGCAACTAGTTGGTAGCTTTAAGTCTTTAGATGCAGTGACTTTACTGCATCTAAAGCAGATCTTAGCTACTTCATGTTCCCTGGTACCAGGCAGACCAACCAATATAAAGCAGTAAGGATATTAAGCCTGTACTTCTCTGTAAAGTTCTCTTTGACCACACCTTTGAATTGCTTTCAAATTAGTATGAAAACACTGTAGACAAACACATTGTTGTTGTTTTACACCTATCTATACACCTGCAACTACTAAAGACATTTCAGTATTAATCTTTAATAATTATCCTTCAAATGTTGCTGCAGTGGGGGAAGGTGGGGAATATAATTGTTGGTCCTTTTTGAATCACAAACTGAATTTTTCTTTAAATCCTTTAGAAATGCACCTTTTAAAAAATAAATATAAAATTAAGAAACGCTGTGCTAAGAAATGCACTTTTACACTACTATATTGAAATCACTTTTATTTAAACAAAAAGTTATGATCAAACCATTACAACTGAGAAAACAGTTAAAGTAATCACTGAGGTATTGGAGAGCAGATGGAGTCAAATTAAGCTAACCTTTTTTTTTTTTTTTTTGGAATATAACCTGCTCACAAATGCAAAGGATATATTCGTAATTTTAATTTATTTTACTATTTGAACTCAATTATTATTTTATTCTGTGTTAAGAATTAATTAGGATTTTTTTTTAAACTAAAAAATATGTTTTCTTTCTCTAACCTCTGAATAAACATTACATGAAAGAAAATGAGCTTCATAAGCTATATATTTTTGTAGGATGCAGTGGCCAGAAACTAAATCACAAATAATACTATATTTGTATAATAAATCACTTATCAAAACAGATTCTATTTAAAATTGACTTTTCCAGTATATACAGCACATTTACAGTACACAAATAAACAATTTTAAAATTCTGGGTTTGTACCATTTTAATTCAATTCCAATTTCTATCTTAATGAAACTTGACAGAAATCACAAGTAAAAATGAAATCATTATCTAGTAAGAAAAAAATGCAACATTTACCATTCTCTATCATAAAACCCCACCATGTAAAGACTAAGACTCTGGATAAATGGCTCTTGAACTATAGAATTAATAGACATCTAAATTATCTGTCTCTCTAAGAGTAAAAGGCACAAATTTTGTGAGAAAGGCTGTATTCAGTCACCATATTAATAATCAACCAACAGGAATCTGTGTCTTTTCCATTCTTCTGGGAAAAAAGAATTATAGACGACATATGGAAAAAAAGATTAAAATTGCTGTTTTGAAATCCAGGTTTCTTGTTTGCTGATTTAAATCATGATTGAAATTGGTGATTTAAAAGGTTTTTCAATCATTTTGATTTAAAACAATCCACCCGCTACTGCTTTAAATGTGGTTTAAGCTGGTAAAATGAGCACTGGCCACTCATTCAATCTGCTTAAGCAGGGCAGAAACCAGGGGATATCGGCATCAGAAAGGAAAGGAAAGCTTCTCCATTTCTGTAAGCAGCTGACCTGCCTCAAAGAGGGCAACTCTGGTTTCTCTGTCCTCGGTGTGTCCTGGACTGAAGCCAGACCTGTATTATGAAACATGTATTAAACTAAACTAGTTTCTGCTTTCCAGAGCAGAGCTGTAAAAGCAGCATGAATCCATCTCATACTCAGTGTTTCTATTGTAGCAACGGGTAAAAGTACTCAAAATATTTATAGACTAGATTTTTTTCAAGGAGTAGGCACCTGAAGGTGTAGATTGGGACTGTTGAGAATCTAAGTAGCTGCACAGAGTTAATTTTGACATCAGTGGGAACTGACTACCCTAGTAACTTGGAAATGCTACTAGGCTTTTAAATAGATTTCTCATTATGTCAGTAACCTTAAAATACATTCCAAATACTTGTGAGCACAAAGTTCTTTAAAAAAAATAAAAATAATAATAAATTATCAGAGCTATGGCCCAGCTGTCTGCACACAGGTAAACACATGACTGCATGCACACACTTTTAGCCCCTCATGGACTAGCATCATGACTCATTAGCTTAAATCTCTGGTTTACAGGGTTTACAGGTTTTAAGGCTCCCTGATGTCCACAGCCAGTTGCTTTTCTAATGGGCTACCTAAAGTAATGATATGGCAGGGGGGTTGGAACTCTATGATCCTTGGGGGCGCTTCCAACCAAGACCTTTCTATGATTCTATGATTCTATGATATATTAGAGTTTCTCTGTACCAACTGAATGTGCAGCTGTGAGTACCAGCTGTGAGTACCAATGCCCACAGATTCTTAAACCTGAAACTTAAGCTAACAAATTTGGTCTCGTTTGTGCTTGCCTCAACAGAGAAAGCACCCAGGCTGCCGCCAAACTAACCAGCTCAGGTGTCCAGGCCCACAGGCATGAAGGAATCCAAGTTTTGTGGAAGTTCAGTCAGAATTTGGAGCTTCTGTTCTAAATACTACCTTTTTCACAGGCAGTCCTGGGTTTTCTGACTTTTTGTCTCTCCAGGTAATTAGGCTGTTGACTTTACCTGACACTTTTTAATTTTTCAAATTCACTCCTAACTCAATGTTTAACAGCAGTCTAACTGAAGACTAGGAAACACCTCATGTGCCTTTAGCCATCAGAATGAATCATCTAATCTAATTTATTCATTTAGGCCCCTTTTGCAGTCAGCACAACTAGCACCTCTAGCAGCAACTCATGAATTACCATGAGAAGTAGCTATCTCCCTCTTGCCTGTAGTGTGACTTTGCTAAACTTCTTGACGACTGGAGACTGCTGTTAGCTTCTGGCCATCACACACGTGAAACCGTTCTGATTTTACCCTCTGGCTCTTGCGTGTTATTTCTCACACACTATCAGTTTTGTGTATATTAATCTTCAAGCATACAGACCTTGTTAAATCTGTTTTTTGAAATGGTTTACATCTTAAAACTTTTTGTAGTTATCAAGTAGCCTGAGAAATGGACTGAAATCAGGAAGCTAATTTTGACTTTGTTGCTGACAAGCTGTGCGTGGCCCCGGGGCTAGCCTGTCTCCTTGCAGCCTGCTCCGAGACAGGGGAAATGTGTAGTTGCAAAGCTCTCAGCTGCAAAATAAGGACCAAATTGTGACTCGTTGTCACATTTCTGTTTGACTCCTGCTTCTCTCTTCCTCCACTGGGGAAATAAGTTGTGGCAGGCAAACAGCTGGCATAGAAACCTTGTCTTTCTCCTCTCCTCACCTCCCTGGATTAGATCAGTGCACAGTCTCCTGTGCATTGCATCAGGCAGAGCTAAGCCTCTGTTCGCTCTTCCCTGAGTGGGAGGATGAAGTGCCAGGGGACAGTCATCGACCTTGCACTGTGACCTGCAGTAGATTGGACTAGAAAGGACCAACTATAGGGTTGCTACTGGAGCTATTGTGCACATACAGATTAAGGTTTACATTGGTAGAAGCCATTTCTCAGAGGTTCCAGGCTTTTTGTATTCGTATTTTAGCAGTAACAGCTCAAACTACATCTGCCATTGAGTCCAGTCCAATCCTTGTGTTCATAAACACAGCAGAGTAGCACAGTTAGATACCCATGGCTTTCTAGGCAAGCTCTTAAGTGGATCAGAGGAAAACCCCTGACCGTTACAGAATACTCAGTAACAGCTGAAATGTAGTTGTTAATAATAATAATAATAATAATAACAATAATGCCCTGGGAGTGCTGCAAAGACAGAATACTTAGTATCTGCACTGAAACTTTTTTTGTATGTAGTTTTAAGGACTTCAACATTCTGATAGTACAATTCTGTACTTGCAATTACACGTAGTATGGGGATGCTGAAGAATCTTCTCCTAAATATTTGCCAGCAGGAGATCTAGGTCCTGCCAACTTTCTGAAGACATTTATAAATTTCTGTCTTCAGAGATCTCCTTTTGTCTTTCACGGGGTGCACTTCACCTGTATTTCCACAGCTAACAATTTGTAGCTGTAGAAATGATTAGGCAGCGTTATGTGACTTCGGATACAAGTAGACAGGCTAGGATCGTTGCTTGGTGGTTACATTTTTAAGCTATTTAGTCTCATTGTCATCACCATGACATTGACCTGAAAGAGCACCCCATCCCTCCGGTACATCTGTCTCTGATATTCATCATGGTATTGCCATGGGCTGTCAGAAGAAGATACCTTGAGATGCGCACCAAGAGTGTCACTCTGCCAGGGCTGGATTGTCTCTCTAAACCAGCAGCCAGGGTGACCATGGTGCTCTCTCATGTGTCAGCATGGTACCCCCAAAGGCAAGGAACCTGGCAGTCTCGTTGATGTGGGGCTGACAGTTAAAGAATAGCCACCACAAGGAGCAAGCGCTTTATTCCGATAAAGTTACAAAGACTCCAGAAAATCAAGGGCTGGCATGTAGTATGAAACAAAATAAAATCAAAAAGGAATAGTATGAAGCAAGAGGTATTTTAATTTGTTTTTATTTGTCCAAACTATAGGTTGCTGAAGTTTAGACCTGAACTTTCAGACTGCCTTGTGAGTGTCCATACTAGCCCCAGAGGAAAATAAACTGCAGTGAAACATTAGCCCCAGGCTGAATTCTTAGTTTTCTGCTATAAGTAAAATTTCCATCTCAGGATCCAGTGTTTAAAAATCAGCCAATAAACATAAGTCTATTACAAATATGAGAAAACAAAACAAAACAAAACAAAACTAAACTCATTTCGTGGCTTATTTACCTGTCATGCTGAAGGTCACATCACTGTGGAGCTGATGCCCCTTATCACCTGAAGTCTATTGCTTTGCACAGAAAAAACACAGAAGACAGACCCACAATATGACAACTAAAAAACACCTGGAAAAACATTATAAAAGCACTATTAAAACATTCTCAGATTCTTTGTTTTATTTTTACTTTATTTTAGGGTCTTTTATTCTCTTTCTTTAATAAGATAAATGATCCTATCAGTCACTTCCAGACTGATACAAAAGTCTTCTATTTTTGCTATTTAATTTGGACTAAAAATCTTGCTATTTAATTTTTGTTGGTTTGTTTGTTTGTTTTCTTGGAGAACCTTGCAAGAGGTACTTCCATGCTTCTCCACTAACACTGATGGTATTAATGCACACATTATGGAAGACCAACATAATTTCACAGATTTCCCTGATAGCAGCAGCAAAATAACCAATGTTTCCAACAAACCTTGGTTAAGAATATCCAAATAAACTACTGCTAGCATTTGGGTTAGAGCTGTCAGGCTGAACCACCTGTTTTGACAATATTTGATGCCAGAAGTGAATTATAGATCCGTCCAACTGCTGATTAAAAAAATCATACACACACTGTCTCCTTGCTGTGGCTAACCAGACAACAGGCAAGGATTGTACAATTTTACATAGCCCTAACATGAATCCTTTAGAAGACAACGAGCTCACTAATAGTGCTTAATGCAGATCTTCTTACAAATATTAACAATGAAAAATGGAAGATGAAAAGTACAATTTTCATACACTGAAACAACACATAACCTTGGCAGGTAGAATAAAAATAACTTTCAGAAGGCTGTTTAAAAGCTTTTTTTTTTTTTTTGAGGTGTCATTATTAAATTCAGATAAACAGTGGAGTAATCCACATTGGAAAAAGAATGGTTGGAATGAAATTGAACTAAAATATTCAGCATTAAATATAAAGAAGGTTGCATTTTAAATATATACCCTGTCTGACTGCGGTTGATAAAATATTGTTATGCATCTAAGATGTTATTTAAATATGAATGGTCAGGAAATATTAAAGTACATGAAATATTCATCTTTTAGAATATGTATTTATTGGTTAATACAATTGCCTTTCACTCTTGCAGGCCTAGCTCTGGCGTACTTATTTCAGCACAACTTTCACTGACTCCTTTAGTAGTTTACCTGAATAAGGATTGCAGAATTGATAGCTTTTATCCTTCAGTAATTTCGTGTAGAGTTCACAAATGCTCTGTTCTCCTTACAGAAAAATCAGAGCCACCACAGTAAGCCATGCTGACTCTGGCAAATCTCCAATTGCAAGGGATTACCAAAGCTTTACCTGACCAAAGGCTTGAGGGGGGAACCACCTGACATTCAGATGTTCCCCTTCTTGTATGTCTCTAATGGAGCTGCCTAAGCAGTGCTGTTCTGCAAATGAGACTAACGCTATTTTTAGAGGTGCACAGAGATCTAGCTTCAGTAACTGGTAGAAACTCAGGCTACAGGAGTGAAAAAGTAAAAAGAAACAGGGTAGAAAAGTAGAAAGCAAGCCAAGAAACAAAATTAAATGATCCTAGAGTGAAAACATTATTTGCTAAGACCAACAAGTCATATTGACATGCCAGCTCAATTACACCGTCCAAATACATATCATTTTTAGTTAATTATATTTGAAAATAGTTACCGTACCTTCAGCTGTAATCTCGGCCATGATGATGATGGTAAGAGATACTCTGTTAAAAAGGTCAAGATCTACTGTGGCAGCTTAGATAATACTTCTGAGTTGCTGGCTCTTGCAGGAGCTGCAGAATGAGAAGAGGGAGGTCCTTGGCTTTTTCTAATTCTGTTCCTTCTTTTGCACCCCTCTGAACTTTCTGTTTCCTCTGCAGACTCCTGCCCTCCCTGAGCAACCTAAGGCCTTCCAGAGGCAACACCTAGAGCTCAGTATAAGTATCAGCTTCTAACAAAAATAGCCATGCCTCACAGTGAATCTACAGCATGTTTTTTCTAATATCCTAAGAACCATGCACACTACAAATAAAAAGTAAAAAGGCCCAGCTCTAAACAGGACAGGAATGCATGGAAAGGCAGCAAAAAGCAAAAGAACTGGGAAAGAACTGTTTAAAGCTCCTGCAGCCTCGCTGGCATAATTGCAGTTCTTTGGGGGATATGTCAGGAAACATGAAATATAGAGTTCAAAGTAACCTTATCCATCCCAGCTCAACTTTATTCTTAGCACACTCAGTGCTGAGCACATTCTTCCTGGCCTTATTTGGTTTGGGGAGGGTCCTATGAAGCTTACCGCTGACTAAGGGGGAGGGTAAATTTAGGTGATTTTCTCCACTTCGATTCTTAGTTGCAGTTCAGAGCCAATTAAGACACCACTTTAAACCTATGAAATTGGCAGCTTCCTCAGTTTGGATTTTTTTGATACTCTTCTGATTTGCTGGAATTATCACACATACCTGTGAAGTTCATCTAAGTATTACAGAACACTGTTAGAAATGTAAACAGTAATAGTTTATATATTCTAAGTGCATGAAGGCAATATGTAAAAATATTAAACAGATCAGAATTTTTCTAGGTCTGATTCATGGAAACAATTCAACAGTTCAAAAACCCTGTGATTTTAAATAAGGTTTTATAAAACTGAAAACAAGTAGGCTTTTAAAACAATTTAGAGAAACAAAAGTATTAACAATTTAAATAAGAATAATAATTTCAAAATCTGAGCAATCTTTTCATTGCATTGCTTGCAATTTCCCAGCTGTAGAATTATGTATGAGGGCAGGAGCTTGCAAATGAATTTAGCGAAAAAGTGCCCTCAAGCCAGCATACATAAATGTCATCGTCACATGAAATCAGAAACCATCTTAAACAGTTCTTACTAGGGAACCTATAGTCAGCTTGTCTCTGCTACATGGGCTGGTATTTGCACTTCTCATCTTCCCCCCAGGAGATATAAGCACCTGGTTCTGTGGTAAAGTATAAGGAAAGGAATCTGTTTACCCAGTGCACAAGATGCAGAAGTGAACCCTCACTGAACAGTTTATGGTCACCACCAGGACTTTTCTCTTTCCTCTACTCTAATACACTTTGAGCTTGCCACGTGCCTGAAGTGTTAGCCATCTCTAGCCAAAGCTTACAATCAGTGCTCCATCCCCCTTCTTCTTCAGCTCTACAGACCAAATCTTTTGCACTGACAAGTTTTGATTACTCGATGCTCAGTAGTCAGTGCTTTTCCAATCATCCTCCTAACCCTCCATTTGCTCCTTTAGCCTGTCCTTTAGAAGATCCTCCTCACCAAGGCTGATGAAAAGATTTCAGACAAAGCCTTATTCCTTAAAAAAATACTCTTTCATGAATGCTAAAATGTTCCGTGGAGTCACTTTCGGATCAACAAAACAGCTGCCCACAATCGCTCGGTGGTTAGTAAAGCGTGCTAGGATGTGTGATACTAAGGCAAAGCCCTTGTCCTTAATTACTTCTCTCTTTTCTGCTGGAGCAGTTCCATTTTACATGAACTGTTAAATATTTGGGGTCATCTGTATTTTGACAGCTATGTTATTTGCTTGAGATGTGAGAGAGATCATCTCAGCTGAATACCCCAAGCACAGAGCTAATCAATATTGTGAAGTCAGGATTGCTTTCACTTGTATTACCATTCAAAGTGAAGTAAAATAATAAAGGCTCAGTTTAGGTGTATAAGAAGAGAGAACGGTGGAAAATATTCATGTTTGAATTTGTTCTTGTTTTATGTAGCAAGATCCTGAGAATGTGGATTATACCCAGGCTTATCTGTCTGTACAACTGTATGTGTATGACTGCCTGCCCCTCACTGTTTCCATTTCAGCTCCCTACCACCTGCCCTCTCGCCTCCATGCCTTACTTCCTTTGCTGCTATTTATGCTCACCCTCAATCGTGGGCTGATATTCTGAAACCAAAATATAAGAGCAGAGGAAGTGAGAGAATCCGACTGGAAATCAATTTTCCACAACATCAGCCCAGCGGCCAGAAAGAGAACTGCTTGGTAGTCTCTGCATCCCTTGTATATGCAAAATACTAATTCTGGGAAGCAGGCTAAAGCTGTCATATGCACAAATGTCTTACAAGTATAGCTCTAGGCAACTGTATTGGAAGTTACACAGTTGCCCCCTTGAAGTGGGGCAAAGTCAAGGGAACTTGGTGTCATATTTACTGGAGATAATCACAACCTTTGCAAAAATAGAGAGAACTAAGGTAATCAAAGTTGTACTTTTGTGTATGTCATGTACATTTATTTCAAAAAAAATGAACAAACCATGTGAAAGTTATACAGAATGTTATATTTCTTCTTTAGGATCCTAAGCAAGGGAAATTCTCAAAATTCTGTTTAGGGCTGGTATAGAAGTTTTCTTAAAATCTGAACTTTAGTGCCTGACTCTAGGAGATTCTTCTACACTGATCTGTGAAATTCACATTATGCAGAAGGTCAGCACAAAACCTGTACAGCTTTTCATCTGACAAAGTAAAGATTAATTCTCTGACCTAGCTTATATATTGAACCTGACCCAGAATGCATTTTGGTGGGAGCCTTCTCTGTCTAACCTGGTAGGAAAACTCCTTTCATAAAATGTCCTTTCTCTTTCCTTGTTTGTGTTTCAAACAATAACTGAACTGGAAAATTTAAAACTGCTTTGGTTCTTGCAAACATTCTTGGTTCTATCCACACCTGGACACACACAATTTTTCCTTGTTTTCTTCCTGATGGGTCTCAGGCACAATGTGAAAATGCTCTTGGCTCATCAGCAGTAGGTACTCCCTTCCCACTCACAGGGGCTCCATGGTAAATAAACTGTCCTGGGATCAGATCTCGCATTCAGTAGTGATGGAGGGAGTTGTAGCAGCAGGTTAAGTGTCCCTCTTCACACCAGATTCCTGCTATACAAGTCTGTGTTAAAGAAAACAAAATGAAGGTCCCCTTTGCTCTATAGTTGCCTGGATAGAGAAAAAGTTACAAACTTATGAAGAGGGGAGAAGGAGGTACTGTCTGTCGCGTGTAACCATGTGCCTTGATCTCAGGTAATGTGTATTTCAGTAAGAGTCCTAACTGATGAATCAAAAAAAAAAAAAAAGCAATCATTTGAACGTTTTACTTTAGGAAAACAACAGAGGTTTACTATTTGACAAAGTCTAATACAAACTCCCACTTTTAGATGAAAAGTCGTGTTATTCGCATAATCAAAGTTAGGAATACTTTATGAGCTGAGTTCTGTGTTGCCCTGATTTTTAGTATTACATTAAAAAAGAAACAGGGGAAAGACAATAGATCACATTGAATTACTAAGTAATGAGAGGAGAGACTTTTATACTGGTACAAGAAAACATTTGAGGAATTGTGTAAAATCATCAGTCAACAAGAAAATGTAGAACAATATTTGAGCTTGTCTGCTAACATATTACCAAGGAATTCCCAGAATTCAGTCGTACAAAATCAAACTAAGGAAAAGAAAAGGGCTTTGTATTTCAGTGCGTGCTCAGCAGCACAGCGGGGTCAAGGAAAGGAAACTTAACGTTAACTGATGAATCCTGGGAGTATGTTGTTATCAGAAACACGCAGTAATTGACTGACAAGAACTAAATATAAGATGGAGGTATAATGCTAGGGAGAGGGTGGATGGTACTGAATCCAGTGAACAGTAAAGGCACATGCAGAAGAAAATACAAGATTAGAATGATGTCTGTCACTGAGCTTTGATGTGCATACGAAGAAAAATACTCTTTGAGGCATCAGCTGGTTTCCACTGAAACAGACATTTCCACTCCTTTTTTTGTTTGATTTTTATATAGGAATACTGTTACTTTGTGGTGGGTTGACCCCAACTAGATGCCAGGTGCCCACAAAAGCCTCTCTATCCCTCCCCCTCCTCAACTGGAGAGAAAATATAACGAAAGGCTCATGGGTTGAGATAAGGACAGGGAGAGATCACTCAGCAATTACTGTCACAGGCAAACCAGACTCAACTTGGGGAAAAATTAATTTAATTTATTGCCAATCAAATCAGAGTACGATAAAGCAAAATAAAAACTAAATCTTAAAACATCTTCTCACCCCTCCCTTCTACCTGGGCTTGACTTTACTCCCGATTTCTCTCCCTCCTCCCCGCAGCAGCGCAGGGGGACAGGGAATGGGGCTGCGGTCAGTCCATCACACGTGTCTCTGCCACTGTTTCCTCCTCACAGGGAGGGCTCCTCGCACTCTGCCCTGTTCCGGAGTGGGGTCCCTCCCATGGGAGACAATTCTTCATGAACTGCTCCAGCCTGGGTCCCC
>JMFS01066431.1:0-19100 GCA_000699545.1 Podiceps cristatus | reverse complement strand
TTAATTATTATAATTATTATTAATATCATTGTTATTAATGTAATTATTAGTCTGGCGTTTGGGGTTTTTTTTTGCATGTTAAGTGTTGGCATTATTTTAACTGACAAAGTAGAATGTAGCGCAAGTTGTTTCCCTGTTGGACTTGGACACTTGCTGGAGGCCGACTTTCAGTATCTGCCTGACGTGCCAGCTGGGTTGCACCAACGCACAGAAGATTCTTGGAAAGTCACACGTTGGCATAGTTTTACTGGAGTTCATGAGACCTTGACAATGTGCAGTGAATGCTTGCGTGCTGACTTCCCTACTGATGTGTGCTCACGGTTTTGTTTTCAGATTTTTGTTTGCTTTTGCAAATGACAAATACCTTGTAAAATGCTCCAGTACAGTATCATAAAGGCAAAGATTCTGTATGTGAATGCACGGAAGGAATGTGGGTGGCGGGTATGATGGCTGTGCTGCCTCCACATTTGTCCTCTATTGATGATGACCGCGACTCTTTGTCAACGCTTTAGGGAGAGTCCTGGCAATTTGGACAGGGATTAGAGATGGACAACAAGAATTAGGAAGTATAAAGGTGCTGCTGAAGTTCAAGGAGTTTGGATTCCAGAGAGGTGAGGTGGAATGGGTTTGGGTTAGACAAATCTATGCTGGAAAGATTGGGGTAACGGGAGTTCTTGACTGTAGCAGAGAAGGGTAACCAGCAGTTCGTGGTGGAAAACAGATTTCCTTGAACCTTAAAAAGGGTTTATGTTTTAACAGGGAGGGTAATTACCACTGAAGCTACATAAAATTCTCCACTGTTAAGCAGTGAGATCGAGTTTATGCACTTTAAAAAATAATTCCGTTTCAAGAACATGATGAAGTTTAAACTCTGTTGTGGCCTCTACTATGCAAAAGGTCAAAATAGATCAAAGGATTATTCCAGTGCAGTATGTGAAGAGAACTTCTAAGCTAATGTTCAGAAGCTGCTCTTTTGGGGGCACTTCAGCTGATTGTGCTGCTTGGATAATCTTACTTTTCCATCAATTGGACTGTTATTTCGGTGGGGCTGTACTTATTCCAGCTATTTACATTTGTTCAGCAGCTTCATAGTGGAGACCCTGAAGACTCTGGAATTGCTCACGAGAGAATTTGCCGTCGAAGAATAAGCATTTCCATGCTGCCTCTTCCACTGCTTTGAAGTAACATATGAGGCATTTCTGCTTTTGATTTTGAAAGAGAGTATTTTTAGTGAAGGAAGCCTGATGGAATTAATTAGGGAAGACAAGTGCAATGTGGTTCCCTTTCAAGGGATTGCTATCAAAGTTCCCATTATATTCTAAATTAGTTTAACTAGAACTGCATTGCAGCACAATTTATTCACTTTGCTCACTTGAGATTCTGCTTTTTGTACAGCCTTCTTCATCCTAGAACTGACCCTTCCCAGAAATGTTGTTTTCTTGTTCACAGCTTGGCCCCTGAAGCCCCAGTTCTGCATGGCCTAGTTGTTGACTGGTATGTTTCAAGCAAGAAAACAAATAATGGATCTGTCATCTTCCAGGTATAAGATTGAAACTAATCCCAGGGGACGGTAGAGACCTTGAACTTGTTAAAACTCTTCTGAACACCTGGGCAGTTTGGCTGTTGCCGCTCTTTCCACCGATAAGCCTTATGGAACAGTGAGGAGCCGAAGAAAGAGAGGGCCTTTGTTTTCTCTGTGTTCATGGTGGGTGTGCAGTTATCTCAGAAGGCAGCAGCCCATGGGCTAGCAGCGTTTCCAGCGTGAGTCCGACTCCTTTCTGGTCAGTGGGGGAGGAGGTGTTGCTCCTGAGGAGTGGTATTTAACTACAGCTAGCTGTGTTCAAGTGCGGTTCGGTGTCAGTGATACTACCTGCTCTTTGAAGTCCCTATGCTGACATCGATCTCTTGCAAATAAACCAAGGCCATACAGTTATAGCGTTGGAATATATCTAGTTTAATCTAAGCATTCTCCATGCCGCATACTGACAGCAACCTTATTTAACTCTCCTGATTCCTCAGATCATTACTGTGAACCCCTTGTGACTGTAGACTTCTTCCCTTTCACCGACAAAAACTTTCCAGGTGTTTGTTGTTCAGGCAGATCACAGTTAATGAGTTTTGTGCAGCATCTATTTGCTTTTGTTCTTGTTATATGAATCAGTCAACACTGTTTCATAGGTAAAGCTATACAGCTGCTCTTGTCTTAGTCCAACACACATGTATTTAGCACCCTGACCACAGCATCCACCTTACCATTTATGACTTTTCAGCTTCCCATTCCTTAAAAGATCTTGTTGAGATTCTTAGACTTTTATTAATAAAAGCGATGTGTGAATTTGCTTCTCACCCTATCCCAAATCTCATCTTTATTCCTGTTCTATTCATATACTAGTAAACCTTCTGGGTCCCTTTGCTATATTTCCACTCCAGAAATAAAAAAAACCCTTTGCATTTCCTGCCATTAGAACAACCTTACTGTGTATCACTCTTTTTCCCCAATCACTTCAAATCTTACTGAAAAATCTCTTCCTTGCTTTGACTCCTAACTTCTGCTCTTCTCTCTGTAGCTGCATTTTGTTTAGATACGAAGTTTTGTGGAGAATGCTATAGAAAAAGATGCTACGTGCAGTTGAGCACAAGGACCAGGGGAGAAGGACGTTCTATCAGCGTTTTCTGTTCCTCTGCCAATACCGCTCTCCCCGTGAGGACGCTGCAGAGTTGTTCTGTTTCTGCTCCTCTGAGCTTTCTCAGGTTTGTGACAGCTGATGCCAACTTCAGTTTCTCCCTGTAATAATGATTCTGGACCTCACTGAGTGAGTGCACCTGATTGTCAACAAAATACCACTGATGGGTTTTAAAATGCAAGTCACACCGTTTCCAGATTGGCAACCTGGCTTCTTGTTTTTAACAGAAGTAGTTTTGGTGGTGCTCGGTCATTCCGAGGTACGTGTATTGTTGCATGAGTGACACCTGGCAGTGTTTGTCCCTTACACAGCTGCTTGCCATCTGTTGCGAAGTTGAAGAGTGAACAAGTTTTAAATGGGAGCTGAAAGCTGAGGCTGCTGAATTCAGTTCAGCAGCGCTTCAGACTGAGGTACAGGAATTGTATTTGTGTAATTACAAGTCGTTCTGGTAGCCTGTCCCTTTCATGGTTACCTGAAAGATAATTACCTGAAAAACAACTTTAACACGGTCATGTTGTCAGGGTGTTCTATTAAGTGCTCATGTCCTCTCAGGCTAAACATCAGATTCAGCATGTGTTCACTGTGCCCCAGAGCGTGTTTTAAGGTGAAGTAATTTGTTGATGTAAGAGCTCACTCCTTGACCTGTAAGGCAGAAGTCAGGCTTTCTGCCTTTCACAGTGGATGAGTACCTCTCTGGGTAGGAAAATGTGACCTTCCCAGGCAGCAGAGCAGCTCAAGGTGATGGGAGAGCACGTGGTAAGTGAAACAAATATTCTTGGTCCGTGCTGTTTCCAGGTAAGATTTTTCTAAGAGCCCTCACTCAGAGATAGACAAGTTGTTTCACGTGGTTTGGTTACTTTAATCTTCCCCTGGCACTTGTTGGAGCATAACTTCTGTGCCCTGCTGCTTTGGGTAGGTAGGTGGAATGCTGCTCTGAGCCTGCCTGCATTGCTCTCTGAAAACCTATTTCATGTTTATCAGATGAATGTTGCTATTTTAGAGCTGCCTGTGTAACCTGCTGGCTGGTAATACTTGTAAACAACCGGGTTGTAGTGGCACAGGCTGAGCGGTTTGCAGTGGTAGGTCTTGCTGTGAGTCCCAAGCCCTTGCAGTCTCTGAAAGCGGTGGAGTCTCAGGGACTGACACAAGCCAGGTGTCCCCAAAGAGGACTCATGTAACGGATGTGGTTTTGAGAGAAAGACGTTGCTACATCCCTTTTGCCTGCTTTGTATCTCTTAGATGGTAAAGCCCTGCGGTGTTTTGCTGAAGAAGCATCTGTCAGGAATTGCCTGTTTCTTTTTCCAAGTCACCTGCCTTTACAGAGCATGTTCTGTCTTGACTGCAGTATTATTCAGGCTTTGGCCTGATTTCTGAAGCAAATGCAAGTGAGAACAATGTCTCTCTCATCTTGTTTTTCTGTCCTGTTCATGGTGTATTGCCTATAATCTACCTTTTTTAATATCAGGCACAGAGGCCACCATTATTATTTCATACCTAAGTCAAAGGGGTATGGATTAAGGATTTTATAAAACAGCGTCAAATGTGAGGCTCTTTAAAAGATGTGATGGGAATATTGCCTTTGGGTTGCTCTTGCTCTACCAAAAAATGTGAGTAGACTGAAAAGACTTTTTTTCCTTATTGATAACTAAAAGGAACATGCAGACTTTTAAAGCTGTGTTTTAAAAGGCGAGTCACAGAAGCGAACAATGAGAAATTCGCTTTGCTCTTCCTCCTAACTTTCTTCTTGTAGAAGACAGGTGGTAACTGATGAAATCTGAAAAATCCCAGTATAGTCAGAGCATGAGACGAGCTGCTACTCTTTAGGAGTTGCCCTGAATTCTGTGGCTACGCAGCAGCCTCAGCCTGGGTGGTGTCTAGCCCACCAACATCAAGCAAGGCGGCAGCAGTAATGCTGACAGCAGCCTCAGCCTGGGTGGTGTCTAGCCCACCGGCATCAAGCAAGGTGGCAGCAGTAATGCTGACGTCACTTGCCACCAGCCCGCCTTACGCTGTGTCTCAGACCCTCGGTGGTGCCCGCATCACCCCAAAAGCTGGTGCCCACCAAAGCTGGTCCGTATCAGCAATGTAGAAGGGACGGTTCTGGAGAAGCTGGTGTGGGTCAGTGCTTGTTCCCTTTCAGTCAGACCTCACGGAAAGCCTGTGTGTTGATGTTGAAAACCATCATTTGATATGCAGAGTAACCTGGTGTTTCCAAACGCAGGTGAACTTTCTCTGATGTTGAATCTGATCACACTGCAGCTGGTTTGACAGAGACATACGCTGCAAATACGGACTGTAAAAGTACGAAACCAAAACTCTCAAATCTCAGGTTACTGAGAAGTCACACAGCCATTCCTCTCACTCATAGGCACTACTTTTTGCTGCTTTTACTTCTCGGTCTGTTTTCTGCCACTGGGAGAAGAGATTGTGTCTGGATATTAAAAAGTACGTAGTACATGGAGCTGGATGTTGTACACTGGAAGCGAGCATGGGGCACGTTAACGAACTACGTAAGGGTGAGTAGGGAAGGCATTAAGGAGAAGCGGGAAGGAGGCTGAGAAGTGGGAATATCTTCCTGGCGGGTATCTAACTCTCCGATATCTTCTACTGCAGGGAAGGGGAAAAAAGGAGTGAGGCTGGAACAGAAAATGGCAGATTCCAGAGATGAGAGAGGAAGAGGGAAATGTTGGGGAATTAGTGTGATGATAGAGAAGGCAGGAGGAACCACTATGAAGAGAGGCAGCGAGACGCGTTTCAAAGGAAAGCGGATGCAGGAGTGTTGCAGTTAAGTTCAGAGGTGTGTTGTCTCCCGTGGTGCGTCTGGCTGGGCTGGAAGGGAGGAAGCAACGCCCTCGGCTGTACCAGAGGAGGTTCTTACCGGGATGACTGACAGGTCGCGTTCACAAACATGAAAGATGTGCTCTGACATGTGGGTTTTATTGACTGAGAGTGAGGGTGGGAAAGGTGTTTGCACGTGCTACCCTGGCCTGAAAGAATCCCCTCCCAACCTCCTGAAGTAAAACTAGCCTGAGGAAACCAAAGCATGTCTCGACGGTGTGAGAAAGCCGCCTCTTTTACTTACTGCTCAGGTGTCGTGACTCCAGATTTTTCCCGTTGCTTAAAAGGTCTTTCACCTACAGGGAATCCTAATGGTGGCAGTCAAGGATCCATTCCTCTTCCCCCTTCAAGCATCTGTGCTGATGGCTTTGCAATCTTGGCGCTTGACCTCTGACTGAGCAGGCAGAAAGTACCGTAGGCCTGAATCAACAGCAGATCAAACATCCTTCCGTCTGTCTCTTTTACTAAGCTTTCCTTGCCCAGGCTGTCTCTGTCGCTCTCCCTCTAGTCGGTAAAATGAGACCAGCTCTCCAGGCAAGCCACCGACTTCTGGCACAGGGTAAGAGGCATCGTGCCTTTTGGGATTTTTCTCAGTTGGAAGTGCAGTCCTTTCGTGCAGCAGTTCTTCTCACCTTTGCATTATCTGGGTTCTTCTAATCTGCTTGTCTGTAGGTTTTGCTCTTCCCCTCTCTACCACCAGATAGCTCTGTTCTCTCTTCCTTGGGATGGAAGTAACACTGTCTTACTGGTGGGGAAAATGGTGCCTCTAGAGATATTTTTAATTACACAGATATCTCAACAAAGTAGGAGCCCACCTAGCATTTGCAACAACAACAAAAAAAAAAGGATATTTTATATGAAACTGGAAGATTGCATGGAAAGGGAAACAGAAGAAGGGGAGAGCATACAGGCAGTGGCTTTTTTTCTGATTTTTTTACCTTCCAGATTCATATAAATGTGCACACGGCTGTGATAAAGTGGCTTTTTTTTTTTTTTTTTTTTTTTTTTTTGGGGGGGGGGGGGGGTGTGTCTGTGTGTGAAACTGTGCATTTGATTTCTATCCAAGATGGATAAAATGGAAGAAAATGGGACATAGGTGCCGGGGACTCACTGTTCTGTTGCTTTCTGGGCAACAGCAGCAGCTGGTCACAGTAAGTTTGATGCTTTGGGACTAAGAATTTTAGTGTACATTTACTGCAAGTCGTGGGAGCTGAAAGGTGATCCTCTGTACGGGATCTGTTTAGAAGTGGCTTTGTAGGTCTACGTATCTATGTACGACTGCCATCAGCTTGCTGCTATCCTCACTGGGGAGCACAGGCTTTGCTTTCAGTAACTTTGGAAGCTTTTGTACTGAGATTTTGTAGTTCTGGGAGAATCGCAGACTTGATGAAGTCGTGCCTAAGCTGGCTGGGAAGTTTGCCGCTTAACCCACTCACAAATCAGCTGGTGAGCAATGGCTTGTTTGGGAGGGAACCAGGGTAAAAAACTGCCATCGTCTTGCTTTGAAGATCTGGGCTCTCTCTTGAGACCCTCCATGATTTCCTCCAGGCCGAACCAACGGGCTTCCTCTAGTTCCAGGCTGTTCTTGCTGATCTGGAAAGAATTGAGGGCGTACCAATTACTTAAATCAGATTTAAGCGTGGGCAGCGGTGCCTGGCTTGTTCTTGCACCCACAAAGACCCTGTGCCAGAATTCCCAGAGTGCTTTATCCATGCCTGAACTGAGTGCTGATGCCAAGCCAGGGAAGGACAGTACTGTCCCCCGGTGCTGCGGTCTGGGTTTCCTTAGGGAAACCACAAATCAAGTAGCTTATTCCATCACGGCACTGGCCTGCAAAGTATCAGTGGCACAGGAGTTAACGTGGCAGAATCTGCATGTTCTATGGCAAATATGAATAGGAGAAAGTACCTCCTCTGCAAAGTTTAGAGGGAAAAACATAGGGGTGCGGGGTTCTGGGCTTGTATATATACAGTGACCAGTGCAAAATCTGGCACATTGCAACAGAAGATGTGATTATTTTGAAGTTTGTTCTTGACTTGTAGAGAAAGCTGATGGAAGTCTGCATTTAGAGAGGATCTGAGGCTCTGCAAACAACAGTCTGTGGACTGAAAGAGATTTTGCTATGTAAGGGAAATGCCTCAGGGGAACCCGAGTCTGCTCACCTCAGCCTGCTGCGCTCTCACCAGCGCGTGACAAGCTACCATTAAGCAGCTGCTGGGAAAGGGCCAGTGCTGAGAAGCTGAGTACCAGAGTGACTCCACCTCCAGGCCCACCTCTTCTGCCACCTCTCGCCGGACTGCCTCCTCCACGTTTTCACCTAGAAGCAACCAACCTTAGGTGAGGACAGCTTGGCCTTGGGGCAGCAAACCGTGGCAAAGAAAGCATAGGCACACTCACTTCTGAGGTGTGCCGGCCCTGACTGCTCACGCACAAGCGGGAGCTCCGACTGTGCTGACCTGGGAACTTGTCAGCAGGATGCTCAATTAAATTCGTCAACAATGCTTACCTCCCTTAAACAGAGGCATCAAAGACATTTTTGGGTTTGTCTATATACAGCTGGTGGAGAGAACAATGCTGTCTCTCTTCATCATTTCCCTTTTTAAGCCATTTTCCCTCCTGTAACAAGAGGTCTGTAGTTTTTCTTCTGAGCCTGATTTCGCTAGACACAAAATGGACTACAGAGTATCCGAGGTTCTAACTTGGGGAGTCTTACGCTTGTATTTACCATCAGGGACTAGAGCAACTGATACACACCTATAATTCCCTTTCTCTTCAGATACACACAGCTAGTCTGAATTGGAAGACCAATCTATTCAGATCCAATATGTTTTTTCCCTGATACCACCTATGTGTCCATCTTTCTCTGTGAACAGGCATTTGGTTGATATCCCCCCATTCTGCCCCCAGACCCTGCGTGTCCGAGGCCACTGCGCTGGACCAGAGACCACCTTACCCATGTCACAGAAGCCTGACAGAGCAGTGTACATCCCCTGGGGAAACGAGGGCTGTCGTGCGAGGAGGCACCGGCTCCCATCAGACACCAGGATGATAACCACTGGAGACATCTAGCAAATGCATCAAAAAGCAAAGCAAGGAGCTCAGACCAAAGAAGTAAGTGCAAATTGTTGCTTCTCCTACCCAGCTGGGGGTCACTGGATGAACACTAACGAGAAAGTACCCAGCGATGCGCAAAGCACGCCTGCTGCCTTTTACAGGTTTCCCCTCGTGCGACCCAGCAGCGTTGGCTGGTCGCCACAGAGACCCTGTGTGGCTTCCCTTTGCTGTTCAGGTGCTCACCTGTGGATAGTAAGTTATTCCGCTGGCATGGCAGACACGCTTGCTGCCAGCTACGTTCTTCTGAGTGGGCTGCCCAGTTTTGCTACAGTACTGGTGGGAATCGTGCCATCGGAGAAGGGACTGGGCCTGCAAACACCCAAGAGAGAAACACAAATCTTTCTTATACCTGGGGCAAAGAGATGATTCAGAGCAGCCTCCCTGAATGATACTTTGCTGTCTTCTCCCCAGCATGCCGTCATGTCGAGAAACTCTGGTTATGTCTGGAAGCCTCAGAAAGGTAAATGAAGTATGTGCACTGCTTTGAAAAATGGCAGATTCTGCAATTGGTGTTTCATGCTTCTTGCTCTAGCGTCCAAATTTGAACATGTTCGGGGGAGTCGTTCTTTATTGGGATATAATGAGTAGTAATGGGAAATGAACTGTTCTAAGGAGTCTCCAACCCTCAGTTCCTTCTTGAAAAATAGCCCAAGCACCACAAACATTATACAGCAGGAAAAGAAACATGAGCTATTTCTACTTGTGGGTCAGGACAGCTGATTTTTACACACAGGTCTTTTCTTAGGGCTTCCAGACATAGGGCACCTGCAGAGTAACAGCTTATAAGTGAGTAGTTGTGAAAGAGCAGCTCTGAGAGAAGATCTACAGAAAACGAGTGCCTGATAGTTGTTAAGCGGAGGACAAACTGGGATTGCTGTAACTGCTACTAAGACCAGAATGTTTCACGCCGGACACGAAGCAGGTTGATGCTGAATGGCTAATTACTGCAGTGGGTTTTAAGCCATTTGTCTGTTTCTGTTGCAGCTTGGTTTTGGGATTGCAGGTCTGGGAAAGCTGCTCTGATTTATAGTGTGTTTGTACCTGGGTCACTGAAAGTGTACAGCAGGTACTTCCTTGATACGTATTAAAAACATAAAACAATATGGGAGACAAGGAGAAGGTTGCTGTTAGAAATCACAGCTTCTTAAAGTAAAAAAATCCTTTACCATACCGAAGCCAGCAAAGGAGAATCCTTCCCCCCCACTACGAAGAGGGCCTTTCGTAAATCAGTAAATGATCCCTCCAGTTCAGACTCAATGACTGATTTCTCCAAGGCTCCTGTTTAAAGAAACAACAACAAAAAAAATCTTTGATCTTGTAAATTGCAGTTATTATCCCAACTTTACGCCCGTCATTGTTCCGGTATACAATTTCTGGAAGTTCCCGTGGAAGTGACATCACATCAGTGGTAACATTCCCAAATGTTAAGTGACCTGCCAACAGCCCACCTTTACTAACCCCCCGCCCAGGAACAGCAGTGCAGTTCTGTGGCTCTGGCCCACCACGCTCACAACAACAGCTGCTACAGAGACTCGGCCGAGCCTTTTTTGGCAGTAAATGTTCACCCTGCAAGGACTGGGGATGCTGCCTAAGCAGCGTCTTCATCTCAGTGCGTCAAACGCGATGCCGACACAGATGGAAGAGGAGTCATCCCAACCTAAATCCAGGGCAAACTGTGGCACGTGCTCGTCTGAACAACCGATCAGCACCGACTTCTCTATCCACTGTTCAGTCTCTCTGAATTTTTCCAGGGTCCTTTTCATCTCTAAACAGCAGGGGAAAGGGGAAGAAAAAGTTGTGATGAAAGCAAATTTGTACAACTGTGGTGCTTTGTCCAGAATTTCAAGGCACATGTGATCTTGGCTCAGGGTGCTCATGTGAGAGAGGGGACCAGACAAGTGGTCCTGCCTGGATGGAGACCAAAAGTTTGGCTTTGCTCTTAGCTATGGGAAGTTTTGACCACGTCAGGCTAAAGATGCAAATGTTTTAATGCCTGGGAGCCGCTGTCTGTTCTGTTTCTGTCCTACATCAGACCATACCTTTCTCTCAAAGAAACCTTTTCCTGTGTTACACCAAAATCACCTTTGTGAGTTAGACCTTGCTTATTTTCCTGCCAGCCCTTTCTCTTCAAAAGGCACGGTCCCAAATGTTTAAACCTGATCATCTCAGAACAGATCAGGTATATCTTGCTATCCTGTGTGTGTGAAGAGCATGAGCTTGTGTCTGCATGCCAAAGTTGTAACTTTAAATAGTCTTTGGTTCTTAACAAACAGAATGCCGCATACAGCAGGATGTTCCTGCACAGACTGATAGCTTTTCAACCCCCATGCAAGGAGCTGCTTATTGCAAATGACTCTCATTTCAGCGGTGTGATCCAGGAGGTGTTTCTTTCCAGGCACGTGCTTACCTGCTGCACTGAACTGTGGTACCAAATAGTTCTTCCCAACTTTCTGCAGGAAGGGGGAGAGATTGTGAAAGAGGTAGAAAGTTGCTGAGGTCTGGGCTTGTCTACAAAGGCTATCGTCTTCCTTTAGCTCATTTAAGTATCTGCAGTGAGAAAAGAATTGGGAAGATGAATCCAAGATCGTGTTGAGATTACCTGTGTTACACTTATTTGGACGCATTTATTTTGCACAGAGCAGGGGGGCTGAATGGACAGTATAGATTTTTTGGTATTCCACATGCTACTAGGGTTTTTGACAGCTGAGTCTACTCCTTGGTGGGCTGTAGCTTCTAGTGAAGGTGCCGTGTGTCAAAAAACATTGCAGTTCTTACTGCCACACGAGTAGCCTCGAGTCTTGGACATCCAAGAAGACCAATAACCCAGTCTCTTAATCCAAGAGGTCTTGGACTTACAGACATGATCGCTTGTGTGCAGGAAACCTCGATCTTCCCCTCTATCCCCCGATCTGGATGGCTCTAAGTCCCATTTGACGAGGTTACCGGGCACTTCAGCTGTTGGATACGCTTCCCATCAGGCTACGTGCATTACTGCAGGGAACCTTCTACCTGCCACGCTGATGTGAGAGGTGAAGACCAAGCTGAAGTCTTAGGGCCCAGCTGGCTGGGGCCTGAGTTAGGAAAAGCAATTATTGGAAAAAGGGTCTGAGGATGTGCTTCTTCCAGTCTGTTTGAAGTAGTACTTAAACCGAGGTGAGCAGCATCGCTTCTAGTCTGTCTTGTATTTTAAGAGCTCTTTAGCTAGGACAGCAAGCATAGGCATTCATGAACAGAGCTTCAGCCTGAGAGAGCCAGTTCTTATCAGTGGGGAAGGGAGCAGAGAGGTTTTGACATATCATTTATGGAGCTCACATAGCACTACTAGACTATTGCTGAACAGTTAAAAAGATCAACCCCCAGGTTAGATTTAGGTAGAACTTGTGACAGAGGACACAAGAGTGCCAAACTCTGGTCTTCTCACAGAAAAATTGGATGAGAACTTACCTCATTTTTCTAACATAAGTAGAGTGTAACCTGCAGATGAGAGAGGAAGCTCTTCTATACATTGCTTGATATATCCCAGCCATAACCAGTACCTACAGGTAGCTGTCTCTGCCTAGAAAGAGAAAAATAGAATATACTGCAGCGGCCTTGCAAAGTTCAGTTTGATTTGAAAGGTGCGATAACCCACTGCTACCAGAATCTCCCTCTTGCAGAGTCTGCAGAGTGCTGGCATTTGCTTTTTAAAATGATCGCTTTGGTCTCAGTCTCTAGTCACACATGAAACCCAATTTCAGGCAATTTTTAAGATATTTCAAGGTACCTCCATTAGTTTCCATCTGTGAGCGTGCACAGAAGGTCTTACAGAAACTGCCGTAAGACTCGGTTAAGTGTTCCTGTCCTAACCTCCTGTATCCCTGGGGAAAAGAGCAGGATCCCTGGCTGCTCTCCTCTGTTTCCTACACAGTTGTAATGGCCTCGATCCAACTGAACATCCTATTGCAGCGCACAGTAGATCTGTGGGAAAGGCACTGATGCCAGAGGAGAATGAAAGACAAAATATCAGCTGCGGAAGAGAATTTCCCGAGTTAGACGAGAGAGAGCAGTTGCAGCTGAATTGGATCATCGCCAGCTATGAATGGTTTTTGTGCCAGAGGATCCTACCACATTTTCAGCTCAGGCAGTCGCAGACCGCAGTTTGAACTCAGCTTCAGGATGTCAGAAGATAGCCAGAAATGCCACCATCTAGCATTTATCTGAAGCAAAAATGAACCATGATTCATAATCCTTAACGCTTACTTTGAATATTTCACTTTTCAACTATAGAACTCAAAGCCCTTTAAGGAGGAAGTTACGTTTGCTTCGTTTTACAGCCTGAGACACGCAAGCGGTGCCAAAGAGGAGTCTGTGAGTCCTTCCTTTCGGTAAAGGTCAGTGGCGGCTCCCAAGCCTGGCTGGTGCCTGAGCAGAGGCTCCTGCCTCTACATGGAGGCAGTTTCTGTAGCGTGGAGCCTCTGCCTTGTGGCTTCTGACATCTCTGCCCCAGATCCCTCTTTCCCACTGTCTCAGCTGAGGGCGTTTTTCACCGGGACGGTCCCTGGGGAGACGGGGAAGCCGAGCCTGCTGCGGAAGCTGCTGGGGAGAGCGTCGGCGTCCCTCTCGGCGCTGCCGCTGTGGTGGGAACTGGGCACGCTGCCAACGGGCTCCGGCAGACGCATGCGAGGACGGCGACTGTCGCAGAGCCCGTCTCTGAAACAATTTTGTGGTGCGATGATTACGTGGCCGTCACTTCTCTGCCCCCACGTCTCGTATAGCCTGGCGTGTGGAAAACTCCAGCGCAGCAGCCAGCACTGAAGCGTGGAGTTCATAAACAGCTCTGCACTTTGCTCTGGAATGAGGAGCGGGATGTGACTGGCTGGGGAGAAGAGGAATAGCTTGTACCTGGAATGTGAAATGCAGTGTGTGCAGGCGTTTAACACCTTCCTTCCTAGGAACCAGTGCCAGATTGACTGAAAATTTGGAGACGGGAAAAGCTTGATCTCGGGAGGCCAGCCCAAACTCCCCCGTCTTGCCTGCAGACCTCACCTGCGCTGTACCTTGGGCAGGCGGTGGATCCGGGCCTGCCGTTCCCCACGCGTTCTCCCCACTTCCTGCGCCCTGTGCAGAAGGAGCGCTGCCTCCAGCAGCCGGGAAGGGCTGGAAGAGTCCCACCTTGACCTCGGTTGGACGCAGACACGGGAGCAGCTGTGTCTTACTGGGTCCCAGTCGCTCTTCCCCCACCGGGAGTGCTGGGAAATGTAGTTCTGCACAGGCTGCCTGGAAGCTCGATGGCTGATTGGTATCCGCTCCGGATCTTGGTGAACTTCTGGAGTTACTGAGGCTGCCTGAGAATTAACGCTCTCCCCCACCTGCTCCATTCTGTCGGAAATCCATGCGCTGCGAGAACAATGCTACTGCAGTAATGTGAACTGCTCTTAACAGAGGAGTTTGTGCCTGTTGGTTTCTTTCTCTTTTTTCTTCTTTGTTTTTTCCCCCCAAGCTTCTCTGGTTTTTGTCTCCCTAACATCAAGGCATTGTTTAACGTTAAGGGCCATATGTCCTCAAACGGGAAAATATGCCAAGAGCTGTATATATCTAAAGGACAGAACACTTGAACAAGTGTTCAAGCACCCAAACCCGCAGTTGAATTTGCAAGCGAATAGCTCCGATTAGAAAGCGTGCTTTGCCAAGACAGATGTCAGAATGATGACAAATTACTCTTCATGCCTTTATAACTGAACAAACAGATTCCTCTCAAGTACTGAAAACATTATTCTGGGCTGGAACCTACCTGCCTATATTTAGCACAAAGAGAATCTTATAAACATATGAAAGTCAATGTTTTGAGGGCAGCCTTTTGCTTTTTGGTCATGAATTGAGACATTCTAATCGAGAATTCACGTGACGTGATTGGAGAGCCGAGCTTGGAAAAATAATAAATAGAATGTGCAGGGAAATAGCACTCTTGTTACCAGCGTTACTTACAAGTTTAGATTTTGATGCTCGACTGCTATTTGTGTGCTTCCTGAAACAGAGCAAGCCCGATCTTATTAATCCAGTAGGCTAACTGGATTAATGGACAAAACACATCTTCCCTTAATAAGATAAAGGATTGAAATATAATCTCGAAGGGAAGTATCTGCCCTGCTGTTAATACAACCTGATGGGTTTATTGACCCTCACTGCCCCAGAAATGGATCTCGCAAAAAGAGCTGGTTTTAGAGGGAAGTAGTTGGGAGAGACATCTTGGACCTGGAACCTTGGAACAGCCTCCCAGCCGCCTTCGGCCCAAAGCCATCAGTCATTTGCTAAGTGCAACCCTATCAAAAGCCAGAGTGCTATGCTGCCGTGTAAAGACCCCTTTGAAGGCAGGGCAGTGCTGTAGCCTCTCATTGCTATATGCAGCTGAAAAAAAATCATGGATTAGCCCAGTGGCCTATACCTGGTCTTTGTGCTGTCTGCAGACAGGCAGAGAAGAGGGGATTGGAGTCACTTCTGTGACCGATGGGAAGCCACACAGCCCGTGAGAGATGCTATATGCAGCTGAAAAAAAATCATGGATTAGCCCAGTGGCCTATACCTGGTCTTTGTGCTGTCTGCAGACAGGCAGAGAAAAGGGGATTGAGTGTCACTTCTGTGACCGATGGGAAGACACACAGCCTGTGAGAGATTCCTTCTGCCTTCTCCAAGGGCCTGTACGCCTGCGTGTGGTTGCGCATTGCCCTAATAAATACTCCTGCAGCACGTAAGCAGGGGAGATGATTTTGAAAAGACCAGAGGCTCGCTCATCGTTTATTCACCTAATTATTCACTTTCAGGAGCACAAATATCAGTTGTCACTTTGGCACTGAGTCGCTGCTTTGTAAGTATTTTTGAGCCAGGCTCTTGAGTCATGTGAATTGTGTCTATAAGCTGTGTATATTATATTTGTCCCCTGCAGATCCTGTACTCCATGCTGGGGGTGATCCTGTGAGCGAAGCGAAGGCCTGGCCATCCAGACGCGTCTCTGACGGCTTCCTGTCTCTAATTTGAGCCTCGGCAGGCCACCAGAGGAAGTGAATCCCTGAGACTCTCCTGATGCGAGAAGAGCCAACAAAAGGAGCAGGCAAGGAGGACACACGCAGCGGGAAGAAATGCTTGTGATCTCTGACATGGGCAAGATTGCAAAACAGGCAAATCTTTGGTCCTGTGTTGCTAAGACTTTTTTTTAAAAAAAAAAAATAAAAAAATCTGTGTTTGTAAAATACTTATGTTGGTATTAGCAGTTGGTAAAATATTTTTCAAGCCAAAGAAGTGGCTGGAAAATGTAGTTCTAGGCTAATAATAGTTAGACTAGTAATCTTGCCTTTTCTTGCTGTTCTGCTTTGTGTTTCTCCAGCTGCCCCCAATAAGCAGAAACAAGTATTAGAATTGCTAACAGCTGGCCCTTGCAAAACAACTGTTAATTGCTTTAAATACATAAAACTAGCAAACTCACATTGAAAACTTATGGTAAATCCACAAGAAACCTCTTGGTAAAAAAAAAAAAAAAATTAGGAAGAGCCCAAGGAAAGACAAACTAAATCTTTAAAGAGAAAGTTCATGAGTAGTCTTTCCCTCTATGGTTAAATTTTAGACACAAACTAACCAAATCTGACTTTTCTCAAAAGGCAGATTCGTAGTGTATATGCATGTGAGGGACTCCTGCAGTTTCTCATGCTCAGGGTGGGGACCCTGAAAGAAAGAAATTGGTTAGTTGGGTGCTGCTGCCGTCATTCTGTGCTCCTAGTACTTGCCCAGGTGTAGAGGAGACACTTCAACATCTGAATGACCTTGTAGTAGAACTTGCTCGTTTCAGCTTCCTGGGCCAGCACGCGTGTTTTGTCTTTTCCCCTCCCTCCCGCTTTTGGTTCGGGAAGATCCTCGAACTCTGGCACTGATTTGCCAGATAGAAATGTCACAAAATAACTGATGATGTAGGATCCAGCCTCTGGACTGCAGGTAGTGACTTCATTTTGGGAGCAGACTAATCGCTGGTACACAAGCAGCGTTTGATGAAGGTGTGTGAAGCTGGATGAGGCTTCATCTCTTTACAGAGGGTAAACCGAAGTTGTTAACACACTTTAGAAAGCTGAGCAGTACTGTGAGCTAACTTGGTATGATGTAAAGATGACTCACCTGTGTCTTAAAACACTGCCTGCAGGTCGCAGCCCATCGTCTTGGAAAGGACACCGAAGAACTGGAAAAGGTTCAAAGAGGACAAGAAACATCATCAGAGACCTGGAGTACGGCCACTGCGTGGAAGTAGGTGGGCTCCGATGCTTCAGCCTGGGTAAGGGGTAGGTACCGCCTGTTTGCTGTCTCATCCTGTGCAGGAACCTGGGTAATCAACTCTAACTAGCTGGAGCCACATTCGAGGGAACAAACGGAGGGGGTTTTCCATGCCCTGGCTAAGGGATGGCACAACTGCTAGGTGAAGGGTGTTGTGGATGCAAACTAGTTCTAGCTCAAGAGAGGAGAAATAATTAACAGAGAACTCTGTACAAAGGAGTCAGTGTTTCTCCTAGAAAACACCGGGGCTCTGCAAATCCTAAAGAAAGTCTGAGAGCCGCTTGTCCTGCTGGGGTTCTCTCTCAAGTAGTGTTCCTGTTGCACTTGTCCTTAGAGACAGTAAGTGCTTCTTAACAGGGTGCCGACATAGCAGGTTGCTCTGCTGAGGCCTGCTTGAAGCTGCCCCGCCCCATCAGCAGGTGATAGTGCCCAAGTCCAGCGTAGAGCCATTCCCAAACAATCTTTTAATGCAACTGGAACGTCGGTGACTGCGCTGGAGTTGGGGAAGGCAGGAGAAAATGAGTAAGTACTGGCAGAAGGCAGGGCAGATAAGGGGCAGAAACAGATTCACGGAGCAAGGCAATGCCATGAGTATTGGAAACAACTCTTGATTTGACTGCGTGGAAGATGCCAAATTCCTGGGCTCCTTTTAGCAGAAATTTCTTTGCCTTCAGTCCCATGCTGATCAATACCAGCGAGCCCACTACTAAACATGCTAATAAACTTGTTGTTGTTGTGCTCCACTGCCCGCCTTACTTTCTAAAAATATCTGAATAGTACAAAAGATGATGAAAGCAGTGAATCTCGCTAGAAAGAATCTGAATGCCTCTCCCGTGTGTGAGGTTTTGCCAAATCTCTAGAAGCTGCTGTTAAATCTCTGGCTAGATATTATGGACTCTTTGGATAATAAGGCTTTAACTAGATGCCTCAGCTAGAAGCTTGGCTATCATTCCAGTGTTTCCTGCTGGTTGTAGGAGTTGTATTTCTGTTGGAAGACGACCAACACGAGAGGAAAGGAAGGCTTATTTTTTGACGGATAGTTCCACTAAAAACTGGCCTTCTTCCTGCTCTGGCGCAGCAGCACTTGCAGTACTAGCGATGTGGTCGGCCGTGTGGACGCATCTGTGTCCACATCTGGAGACGAAATGACTAAATTCCCCTAGTGTTGTTGTTTGTTTCTCATATGAGATATGTCATACCACATGTCTTCCCCCAGAATGGGGCATTGCACCCGATGTTGTGATGTTCGTTCTTCACAAGACATTGCTGAGGCAGTCGAAGCGGAGGTAAGGGTTTAGGTGTAGTGAAGTAATGTTAGTTATAGATCATGCTGCAACCTCCAGTTCTCTCTTGTGAATGGGGTGGGTTTAAGCCCGTTGAAAGTAACCCTGCTAAAGAGCGTGTGTTGGAAGGGGATTTTGATCCCCATTATGTCTTTGACAGCGCTCTGTAATTGTTGTGAGAGCTTTCCAGCTAAGGGTGGCCAAAAATGTCTGTCTCGAAAAGGAGAGTCACAGGCTGGCTAGGCTAGTAAAGGGATGATTCCTAATAACTGTCTTAGGCAGGTGGAAGCAGTAGCAAATAGGGAGGTGTTACTCTGTAAACAGATGGTAAACATTAAGGTAATTTACCCAGTTTATGGGATAAAAAAAAAAAAAAAAAAAGGAAAAATTGCTTATAAAAGTCCCTGATTCTAACTTAATTGCTGGAACTATAATGAACAAATAACTAGTTTATTTGTGAACTCCTAGGAAACCAAGATCTGTCACGGCAAGTCACATCCAAGCAGCTTAATACCCTTCCATGATAGCCCTTGTGAGGTGGGGAGAGGGGAGAGGTGACGCGCTTTGTAATAGGGCTTTCGATACTGCCCTGGGGATCCTCAGAGCTTGTGAGAAAGCCCTGGGGGGTTGGGGTGGGGAGGCTGCTTCAGAAACAGCACCTGCTGGAAGGTACCCTCAGCCTGGGAACGCCTTCACCTGGGCTTGGCGGGAGAAAACAAGCAGGAGCGTCGGGCGCCGGCACGGGCTGGGGTGATGGAGCAGACAGTGTGCCGAGAAGTAAAGCAGGTGGCACCGGCTGGGGGCAGGGGGGAGGTTAGTTGAGAATCAAAATTATCAGTAGAAATGAATGAGATAACGAGGTGCGGCCCGGCAGCAGCGTTAGCTGTGCGAG
>KL271371.1:8526-34514 GCA_000699545.1 Podiceps cristatus | reverse complement strand
CCCCTCCCCCCCCCAGAATTTCCCTACTGCACTTACAATCAAAATTCAGTTTAACCAAAGAGTGTAATGAAAAAACTATAGGTAAATAACTTGACTGGCAAGAATTACTACTTTTTCACAAATTAAGGCTCAATATATTTTCTGAAGATTTTTCTTGGCAAGCCTGAGCAGCTGACTTCAATACAGGAGTAACTGGATGAGATTCTATGGTTTGAATTAAAGAGGCAGACTAGATGATCTAATGTTTTCACTCTAACCTTTGCATCTCTGAGATGGGGATAAGTCATGTGAGTCAGGCTACTTCTACATAACCGGTTTTAACTGTAACGTCGTGTTTTTTATTGTGCTAGGCCTTCTCTAAGGAACTCTCCCATTATTACACTGATCTAAAAGCCAAAATTTTGCTTTACAGGTATTCATTTGAGCAGTGTTGCAGCTGAATTTGATAATAGCTGTTATGGACTTTTTTGTACCCTTTGTAAACTGCAAAGCATAATAATTTCTGAAAGCAGATGAGGATTCTGGTAACTGAGGTTATGAACATATTTTTGGATTACAGCTGTGCTTTTCTTGTTTGAAGCTGTCTGTCAAAGACTGTAGAGAACATGAAAATGTGATCAACCAGAACCATAAACAAAAATCCCAGCCCAACAACCACATGGAAAAATAGCCAACTGCAGTCTGGATTACCACAACTGTCAACAAGATTTCCATTCAGAAATCCTCTCTTTGGCATGTCTTCTAATACTATCACTAATGGAAGGAATGCTCTTAAAGAAGGCAAACTCCTTTATATAGTTGCTTTTGATCACATACCAAATAGAGTTTCAACCAGAGAAAATGAATAAACATCTGCAGGAATTTGCAAACAATTACAGCATGTTTTTTCTGCCTCTCTCTCTGTCTATCTCAATACAAGTGTACATGGACATGCGTAACTTTTTCAGATTTGTTTAATATTCAAATATTATCCAGTGACATTTTGCACTTGTGGAATTTTTCAAACCATGTGGCAAATTTTCTCCAGAGATTCAAAAATCTGCAGCCAAATTGTGTAGCTTCATTCTGACTTGTCAAATGGGCTGTCAAGTTTTCTTATACCATCTTTTACAGTAGAAACTGCTGCAGTTGCAAGAGTTGCAAGAAAAGGTGACAGGACACTGTTTATTATTTTTTATTTTTGCTCTGTTTGGGGTACTCGCAGAGGAGATTAGAGAGAGCTTTCTCAACACATTGCTTTAAAGGAAAGCTCTTGACTTCTACTCAGTTTGCCAAATGACACCTAAATCTCAGTTGCTGAGATGCTGGCTTTAATCTTCAAAAGAGCAGTTTATGGCAGTGGAAAAACAGAGACAGATTCAGATTCACTATTTCAGTGTTTGACTGGTTCTTCTTGATTTGGTGAAGAAACAAAACTATAAAGTCAGAAAAAGAAAGAAATAACTATGCATGAAATGTATAAAAATCTGTTCCAAAACTGAGAATGTTATTGATTATCTAGTTCAAAGCACAGGTGCTTTTATTAATGGCAAGGCATGACAGCTGGAACATACTTCTTTTATTTAGCGGGTGAAGTGAATCACTGATTCTCTCATTACACTGGTCTGTCTCTATAAATTCAAAGATGTGAAACAATGCTGCTATGGCTAGTACTCTGAGCATGGCCTGCTAAATCCTGTGTCATCTATCTTTTACAGTTGTTTGTACATAGAGACCTGCTGTGAAATCAGTCACCTCCATTTATGTGCAGCATAACACTTCTGTTTTTATATAAAAGCTGCAGTTTGAAAAATACCGATATGTGGATAACAAGGTTCATATCCTGCAATGGAAATATGAGGCTGTCTGGTAGTTTTCACTAGCTGACCCAGCTTTAAACTGGTGACTATTTCTACAATGGATTATTTCAGTTGTGGAAATATAGCTTGAAAAATGGACCAAACTCTGCAACTGCTCTCTCTGAGAGGAGCATGCACTTGCATACTAATAATCCGGATCAGGGGTATGAATGTGATAAACTTGTTCTACAGTAGCTCCAGGAATTACTTTAAGTGACTCATTCTAGCACTGACACTAGAAACGGCCTTCTTAGCACTGGTTTTAAATAATGATCTCCCCTGATGCTCAGTGCCTAGCCTGCCCACAGAAACATCAGTTGTTTGGAGACTGCTGCAATTCTCAGTCCACTAAAATTGTGATGAAAGTCTTCCGTCTCTTCAAGGATCTCTTTGCCGGGAGCAAATAGCTATGGCAGGCAGATAACAGGAAAAGTACCTCCCAAGAGAAAACCAACTTTTTATTTAATGTGCTTTAGGATAAACACTGCATTAAAACATTAATATGAGCAAATTTCTCCAAACAATTGTTAAGACATAGAAAGAGATACATAGCAGTTTCTTTTGCCACATCACCCCGAAAGCAAAAAAACCCCAGAGGAATACCTCCCTCCATTTCCCTGTCACCCACAAATTACTGGATAGGTCACCCATGTAGCCTATCTCTCGACACTTTAGATTGTTTTCCTATGCAGAAACATGTGCTTTTTCTTGGGAGTTGTGAGTTTTGCTGAACTAATGCCAGAATGAACATTGATACCAGGTGCCTGCTCTGGCAGAATCGAGGATCACACCTACAGATAAAGTGTAAAATTACATGTGTCATGCCCAAGCACCACAAATTATTCTGCCCTTCATCTCAAATAACATGATAACTCCTACTTTGAGACTTCAGACAATGTAGCCTTGGCAAAAGGAAAGCTTTTCATAGCCAAGCACATCAAACCTAATGTATTTTACTGCACCAGAGTGGTTGACTTTTAAAGAAAATGTAGTGCCAAATTGAATCTCCCTTTGGTGTATAAAATAAAACATATTGTCCTGGGCAACTACAGCAATAAACAGTGTTTGACTAGTTTGGAAGGAACCAAAATGCTCTCCTGCTTGCTGCTGGAGGCTCAGGTATGCAGGTGATGCAGATACAAGCACATGAGGGCTCATGATAAGAGAAACAGAGGGTTAGGAATGACAAACTCATTAGAGATGTCTGACTCTTGCTAAAGTGTCTGATGTCCATACTTTGTGCTCGTTGCCTGAAGGCTGTTGGGGATTTGAGAGGAGCAGTGGTCATGGCTGGTAGCACCACACAGGCATTGGAGAGGAGGGCAATGACTCTTGGGATCTTGCAGGCCATCGCTGGTGTCTCAAAACCACAGGCACTGTGTGGTCTGACTGGAGCTCTCTGGGCATGTTCCCAGATTAACTGTTCATATTCAACCATTAAAAAAAGAAATTGATCTCCAAAACTTAGTTTCTCTGATCTCTAACACATCTTGAAATTCTGGATCCTCCAAATGCACAGCTGATCTCCTAATTAACTTCAAACACAGAGTGTGACTAATTAGCAACGAAAATTTTGCTAAAAGAGAGACCTGATTAAGCAGACTGTAATTTTTTAATGGAGGATCAGGTCAAATATACCAAACCACCTCTGCTACTGAGAGTGAAATGACTGCTCCCGAAGGACTACACTTGTAAATAGTCTCTAAAAATATGCCGGCAATATTTCCTTGTAAACATTTGCACGAGGAAGTTCTTAAGTCATGCAGAGCAATGTCCTTTTTCATAAAGAAATTAAGAAATTTGAACTGAGGAATGGTTTTACCCTCAAAGAACTGTGGACTATCAGCAGAGATCAGATGATAATTTACATATTATTAAGATGAAAAGAGTAATTTCCTGGAGTTCTTTTTAATCCACTTTCAGGCGATGGCAATAATATTATTCAGGACTTCCTACTTTGAATTGTTTGGTGGAATAACAGGCTGACTTTTTTTTTTTTTTTTTTTGTTTTTAAATTTATGGACTAAATAGTTATTATGACAACTTCTATCTTAACCTCAGTTTCATTCTGAATTTTTCAGTTTTGTGCATTTTGCTGAAAAAAAGTGGGTAGGGAAAATGTTGGCAATTCTAAAATAAGTAACTGCTTAGCATATCATTGCTAATATGGAACTGGCCTGGTTAAGGACATAAATCTTTAAGGACAAAGATAATCATCTTTATAGCTTGCAAATTCCTTATTAGCGTGCAGATAGTGTTACTATAAATTCAGGCTGCATATTATGAGACACACATTTTTAGCTGTTTGAATTCATTCTCTGAATATTTAGTAAGATGATGAAGGGAGCTGAATGGCATCTCCCCAGCTGGACACAGTTCCAGCTTAAGCAAGATGATAAACTTCTAATATGAAGATGGAACTTATGGATCCTGGCCAGAACAAAATAACATCTCACCAGTGGAATTCCAGTTCAAACTCTATTCTGGAAAGAAACCACTCTAACAAGGCTCCTCTCCCTTTTAGGGGCTTCTGGAAAAAAAATAGTGGAAAAGCCAAGTGTGTGGTCTTTTGAAATTTCAGATTAATTTGTAAAAGAGACAGCATGGGCAGCTTTCAGGAAAAGAAACAGAAACAAATGCTGCAAGTTGACAAGAATTATTTGCTGTCCATAACCTCTTATAACAGCACCCAATGACCCTGCAAAGAGATTTTTTTTTTTTTTTCCCCAGCAATATGCCTAAAACAATGTCCCTTAGACTCTTGTGCAGATTATGGAAGTGGTAGTTGATTTCCCCAAGGTTTTTTAAGGGGAAAAAAAAAAAAAAAACAAAAGATATCACACACAGGAATAAGAAAATTAATTCTGTCTGGATCTGTGGATCTTGATGTTTATGCTTTTGGGATCCTTTTAGATTCTTATGTAGTCTTTATCCTTGAAATAATGGTTCAATTTATCTTTTGTTTTGTCACTTGATTCATATAATGGCATATGTGTCTTGGAGAGTGCTGTTGATAGGTAAGTCCTCACGTGCAGCAAATCTAAGTTAAGGCTAAGTGATTTCAACATGTAAAGAAATGCTTATTTATCCCTGAAGGTATGGCAATAAGATGGCGCTCCAATAGGAGTGTGCATGATCACAGTCCATGCAAATCTATGTAAACGCTACCATCTTCAAAACACTCCATGTGGTCCTAGATGCAATAAATCTTTGCAGCATTCAGCTGTGTACTGTGGCTTCCTACTGGCTCACCCACCTGTATGTAGCCAAAAGTTTGCATTCGTTCTGGTTAAAAAGTGTATCTTTGACCTTAAGATCACTGGCTACAAGATACTTCTATGCAATAATAGCTATTGCCGACTCCAACCCTGGGAAAAAAAAAAAAAAAAAAAAAAAAAGTGTTTTTGTGGAGTCTGTACCCTTGGACCTATCCAGAAGTCAAATGGACAAGGCTCTGACCAATCTTGTCTGATGTTGATGCTGACCCTGTTTTTAGCAGGAGGTTGGACTACTTGACCTCTAGAGGTTCCTTCCAACTCAAACTGTTCTGCAATTCTACAGTTCAGCTCATTACAAAAAAATCCACTCTTTCAGGCTGGATAATGTGACAGAAACATATATTAAAGTCCTTGTATCTTAATATTCTAAGAATCAACCATATTTCACTGTAGACTCAGATCCCAGATTCATGCCAGACTCAGGTACTACCTCAACTTAGTCACACAACTGCCCTGTTGCCTTTCCTGCCTAGTCAAGCCAGAGGTTTTATGTGAAGATTTCTGCATCCAGAAAATGCATTTCTCTCTCTGCTGACTCTATGTGCAACCTGGAGTATTTGCGCTTCTAATTCAGGCACCTTACTTTGCTGTTTATGTCTAAGTGGAGTGATTTCAGGCCCCAGCACAAATTTTCAATTTGTCACTAATAGTAGACCTTTACCTTCTTTTGATAATAAGTGACTGTTTTATATGCTGAGCCTCTCAGACATGTGAGCCTTATGGAAGAATAAAGCAGGAGCCTAAGGAGCATTTAGTTCAAAGGAAGCCAGAGGATTTTCAAAACATTGCTGGAAGTGGGATACAGTGTTTTAATTCCAAGAATTACCGGTAATTTGAAAAATTTGCCTCACCGAGATCAGTGGTAAGACCCTGAGATACTTTTGAGCCACATAAAAGGAGTTGATTGGTTACTTTGGGAAGGAAATTCAGAATAATCATAAATTTGCATTTGAGATACTACTAAAATCAACGGCCTCCTTTGGTAGTTTTGCTGTTCAAAGACCTCTAAGTCAGTGCAATTGATAGCCTTGTTACTGTGTGCTACTTTTCAGCAGCTGCAGCTGCAGGATACACCCACTGGAGGAAGAACGAAGGAGATAAAGAGATTTTACAGATGAATTGTTTTTACATGAAGGCAAATACCACATTTTCCTTTTAAAGCAATTGTTATTTTATCCCATAGATGCTGTTATTTACAGTGGCTCAAATAGTTTACATTCATGATGAAAGTTTAGCAAGGTCAACTTGCTTTGGTACAACCAAACAAAACACTTTATAACAGTTTACCGGCGAAGCTCTTATGCAGTGATCGCCACGCAAACTGTTTGCTCAGGCAATAGAAAATAGAAAATCACTATTGCAGCACTCAGTTTTGGAATGGAGTTTGGTTCTTTGGTCTAAAAAGACATTACCAAGAGGCAGAGCTGGCAGTCACCCTGATTGAATTCACTACTGTGCAAAAGGCACCGTAACTGGAGTCCCTTCATACCCAATGGTCCTTTGGGGAAAATATGCTCTGCTAGTTCTCTGCATGGAGGTGAACTGCACACTGCATACTCTAGACAGAAATATGAAGCAGTCTGTGATGCAACATTTTGGCAAAATTTTCCACGTATACAAGAAAGCCTTGAGAAAAATCAGGCATCCCTTTCATTTATGTAAATGCATTCATTTCGTGCGAGCCCTGGCAAAAGCACAAGCATTCTGTATGTTAATTCATATTCACTTGCAAAATCTTCATGTCCTTAGCAAGACTGGTGCATAAATAATTCTGGAGAACAGTTCTTGGAAACGATCATCTATAGTAGCAATGCTTTAAGACTTGTGGGGACACATTCAATTAAAGCTTCATATAGTTTCCATACTAAATAAATCCACACAAAGCTGAATAAATAATAGTGGAGAAAATGTTTCCAGCCTAACCTAACTTATAGTATGGCTCCTTTGCACTTTTTTAGAGATCTAAAGGGACCTTAAAAAGGTTTAAATGAACTGTTAATACAGGACATAAAGGACATTAGCATAAATGAGAATCAGTTGCATGAATGTTAGGGAGTTAAACTATTGTCTGGATTACTTGGCTTCAGAAATTTGAAGAAAGATTATGAATCCAATTCTGACTTTGAAAATTATTAAGTCTGCTCCTCTGCTTTACTTTTTATTTCATCTTTTCTTCTCAGCCACGAACTGTGATTGCTTTTATGTTCTGTGGCTCGGCTTCAGAGGAAGGGAAGGGAGAATGACGCTATTCCAGGCAATTTAATAGCCTAGTTGCTGAATACCCTCTGAGACCTGTGATGTGGGTTCAGGCTGTAGATTTCAACCTACTTGCTGCCTGAACGAACACTTGAACCTATTGACCAAGAGGTGTGTAACTCCATTACCCCATTTTTTTTTTTTTTTTTTTTTTTTTTTACTGAATTTGGTGCTATCTGAAAGAATCAAGAACAGGCTAGTAAATCAGGCTCCTCTTAAGGCTTATGTGGGATTTCCTTACTCATCTCTGAAATACCAGGAGGCCTGTCTTGCCAGGCCAAGGACTTCTGAATATGTATGAGAATCTAGGTCCTCTGAGGGGTTCAATGATATTATAGCTCAGGCTGGAAGTTAATCCTATGACTGAAGGAGTATCCAAGGTAGGATGAAGGTGAGAAGTCAAGGTGGTAACAGGAGTAGGGATTTGAAGCAGGAGTGGAATGGAGATAGGGAGTTAAGAAAGGCCTCACCAGTTAGTCAAAACTAATTTGGGAAGAGCCTGTATGCTCAGGCTGGGTTAAGTGCTGCCACTAAGGTTGGACCTTCCACAATAATTCTGCAAAACTCTCCTCCAGGTATGTGTGGATTGTATGAATTGTCTCTTTTCTGGAAACAGGATTCTCCCTTATCCCTAAAGTTTAGCTAAGACTCTGGACACAAGACTAGATGCAACACATGCCTCCAGGTTTCAGAAGAAATACCAAATTCTCCAGTCCATCTGGAATTTATTACTCAGTTACAAAAAGACTAACAGGATCCTTGTCTTAGGACTTGATATCTGGATTCAATGAGGTTGCCCATTTCTACCCATCAGAGAAAACTTCAGGAGGAAGTTTCTGATTCTGAGACAGAAAATAGGTCTTGAAGACTCAGGGCATTTCAAAGATTAAGAGAGAGCAACGTGGAAAGCCTCTGTGGAAAGAAAGGCATTTGCCATTCAGCAAGCACAGAGACCAATTTCTGGGTTTCATGGAAAGGTTTGAAGGTTTACTGGGCTTTGGGGACACAGAGAATATATATGGAGTTCATGGATAGAGCAAAATAAATAGATGCCATGGCATAAATAAACAATGACATTTGATACATGGCCTTTGATTACTTAACTCTTTGGACATAAATCCTGCCAAGATGCTGGTGGAGGCAGGAATGAGAGCCAATATCAGAGTCTGGGGACTGTGTTGTTCATTTGCCAATGTGAAAGAGAAAGGTATGCATGAACCAGATGGAAGGAAGAAGTTTCTACTTATACTCAGGTAAGAGTCCTGGGATGAATAGCCACCCATTCCTGGCCTTGTAGCCTTAAATGTGCACTTGGATTGGGCTGTAATATTACATTTCTTGGTCAAGGGTCATTCATGGATGCTCTTGAAAGACAAATAGTGCTGACATGTTGGGATGAACTATTAGTGTTAATACAAAAAGCATGGAATAATTTGGCTTCTGACTGGCATGGAGAGGACAGCACATGCCAGTGATAACTCATTCTTGACTCCGTTGGGTCATGGAAATGGTTATTTTGTTGGTTGTACAGACTCTAGCAGATCACATGGGTGAGCTCTTCTGCTTGTTTGTGCAGCCTCTCTTGAGGTAAATTCATGGATAGACCTTATCTGGGAAAGTAGGAGGTGGACAATAATACCAAGTGTGTGAATGCCCCTCATCTGTATATATTTTATTCTGTTTGAGTCATCAATACAGATGCAAAACCCAGTAAATTTTTCATTTCCTGGGGTCTTATTTTCTAAAGTGAAGAAACCTTGCCTGCCCCTGTCAGCCTCTTCCAGGAGACACAGCGTGTGGTGATGGAGTTCAAAATTCCACTAACTGTAGGAGCCATCCAAATCCTTTGTGCCCTGTGTTTTTCTTTCCCATTCGCATACAGTCCTTAAAAATCATGTTAATTCATTTTAGGCATAATTTTACAGAATCATTTTATGGCAAACAATTTGACTTCTCAGTCTAGCTAGGAATCCCAACTAGAGTTTATCCATGCAGAGTGTGAACTATTAACACCGTCTTTACATAATCTCTAGAATCAGGAGGTGGGACAGCACTCAAAACCTTGCCATTGGCTGTAAGACTTAGTTTACAGATGGAGAGGCGATTCCTAAGGAGCTAAAGGAGCTTCTGGAGAGGTTGGCCAGGAGTTGAAGTGGCAGCTGCAGCTTGGGAAGTAGCATTTTTCCTTTCTGTGCCTGTGATGTTTCTAATGTGTCTGGAGGGACTGACACACTGATTCAGTTTTCTTCTCTAAGGATATATTAAAATATTCACTGGTATCACTTATGTAATGTATATGTCTCATTCTTAGCACACTGGGGAGGAGTCCCTGTGGTTCTCTTTGACTCATTTAATATCTAACAACATTCATACAGTGAGTAAGGAGATGCCAGAGTAGCCCCTTCCTACAAACTAGTCAGGAAAGGTGTCCTCTGCTAGAGACCATCAGTCTGGATCTTCCCAAGAAGACCTGGGTGTTTACCTGGACTTTCATCTAAACCCTCAAGGAGGCCAATAGGTGAAAGAGAAACTCTCCTTGGAAACATGAAAGTAATTCTTCTAAACTTCATTTATTATCTTGGATTGAATGAGTCAGCATTTGTTTGGTTTTGGTGGTGACTTGTTTTGTTTTGGGGTTTTTTTGTTTGTATGGTTGTTTTTTTGCAAGAAGAAAAAGAAAATATGTTATTTTTGGTGAATCTAGGGGTTTTTTTCCTCTTTAAAAAATCAACATCCTCCCTCAACCAGTTATTTACCCAGGACACTTTTATAATCATGACTTATTCATAGCAGACATTTAAAGTAGTTCAAAACCAGAAAACAGAATATTAAGGAGAAAGTCATCCTTAGTGTAGTTGATGAAACTGAAGTAGTTTATTCCCAGCTAAAGCCCAACACAGATCTACAAGTCTATGGTGATGTAGGAAGCTTGTTGGACTCCATCTGACAAACTGGAAGTCGTCACTGCTGAAAGATGCTCAGAATGCAGGTCCCTCAGGGAGCCATGGCTGTGAAAATCCTCCAGGAAGAAGAAAGAACTGAAAGGCTTCTATTTATAAAAACAAAAACCAAACCAAAACCAAAACCAAACAAACCCCAGAAAAAAAACCCAACAAGAAAAAAATGCTGTTATAAAACAACTGTCATCATCCAGACCCTGCCCATCATCCTTGTACAACATACAGCAATAACAAAAGACAATGTTGTTGTGTTCACTCCTAGGTCCCAGAGGGTCACTGTGAATTATTAAAATTATGATGATGTGCTTGATTACAGGAAAGTCTTTGTACCAAATTAAAAATGCAGTAAATGTTAATTGGAGTTGATATATCTCCTGCTAGACTAATTCTGGATATAGTACTGTAATATATTGACATCGTCTTAGTGATCAAGATGTTCTGTAATCTTAAAGTGTTTCCCAGGGAATAATTACAACTTGGAGGAAGCAAGAAAAGATTGAGGTATCCAGGATTAAAAGCACTGAATATATTTTTTTTATGGTTTATGGGACTTATAGAACAAAAAAAAAAACGTGCTTGTCTGAGTAATTGAAGAACTTTTGAAAATATGTTGAAGGATCCCATGATTATTTGATATGGCTGGGAAAAAAAATCAGTTCAACAAAATTCTTGAGTTTGGGAGTGCCTCTTGCCTTGTGTTGCAGAAAGATGGACACTTTTTAGTGGTTCTGTGACAGACAGGAGGAGAAGGATCAGGGTGACATGGGAAAGAGCAGCTCAAGCCCATAACCAGCCCTGATCAGCACAGGCTCTCACTGTGTTCCCGGTCCCACTCTGCCTTCACTGCTCTCACTGTTGCTTTGGCAGGGGGAATCTAATTTGGACTTGAAGAGAAATTTTCTCCTAGGCCTGAGAGAGTGTAATCAAATCTGTGTTTCTTTTTTTGCTTGTTTTTCACACATTTGACCAATGTCCTGTTCCTTATGAACCCACTTAGTATTGACCTGATTCGTTATCTGTTGATGGCTGGGAGGCTTCACCAGAGGTCTGCAACCTGTGGGACTTCTGCCAAATACCTCCAAAGTACCTCCACCCTTCTTTTCTAACCAAACCTAGTTTCCTCCTTTCCCTCATGTGACTATCTGCATTCACAAATTTGTTTTTTCCAGTCTCAGGCTAGGGAAGCTAGAAAACACAAAACAACAGAATGACTTATTTTAGACAGTGTCGCTATGTGCATGCACTTTCCAAGATTTTGATTTCCTGTGTGAAAATTTAAGATTTTATGATGTGAGTATAAATATCACTCTGCTTCCTACACAGGGACAAAGCCAGACTTCATGTCAGAAAGAGAGAGCTTTTAATCTTGTTTGTTTTGGGATGAAGGAGGGCACAGAAGCGTGTGAGCTGCTTGCCACAGGACTGGAGGAAGGAGAGCTGTGTGGGTCAGGAGGGAAGAGAAGTAGCTGCTAGCAAAAGCTGAAGGAAAATAGCAAGGAGTGCAAGGATAGTGCTTTATCCAAAGGGAAGACAGGAACCAGTCAGGGCCAGCTCAGCACCTGGGAGGTGGAGGTACATGACTTCTATCATATCTTTATGGTAAAGTGCAATTAAGCTGCAGTAGGACTTATATGTTTTTAAAACACTCAGAAAAATCTCATATTGAGAACTTGCATGTATTAAAAAAATATGAAAAGAAAAAAAAAAAAAAGAAAAAAAGAGTAGTCTCAGTATTAGGTTTCCATTCAGATTAATCTGCTGATGACCAGCAGCAGAATCACAACAATGGACCCATCAGGTTTTTCCAACGCTTTGCTGTTAGTATGTGATTGCTCCTGAGAACATACTGTCTTGTTTTTGCCAGTGGATTCTTCAATGGCACACTTAATCTGATGGGATTTTCACCACCTTCTCTCGGAGTAATTTGACAATAAATTTATGATAAGATGGCAATATATTTAATTATAGTGTGTGAGAGATGTCTGCATTTAACCACAAACTCATTTCACATACTGTAACTCATTGGTTGGCCAACAGATGGTAACAATTTTTGGCTATCGTGGACCTGGGATGTGTCTAAACCAGTCAAAAAAATGGGCCCATATCCTACAACTAATTGTCGAAGTCCTTCAGTCTCATCATTATTGCAATAAAAACAATAAGTGAAATGATAATGGATCGTGATCATATTAACACCTATTAAAGTTAAACCATGTGTCAGTTTCAAAAAGATGTGTACTTGCAACTAGGTAATCAGGTATTCTCTGAGATGCTTTAGAAGCTACAAAATATAGATGAAAGGCCTCAAAACTTATGGTAATCATTGGATATTAACTTGTTTTCCCAATTTGCAGTAGAATCTAGTTCACAGACACGCAAACCGACTGATAATTAGCAAACTTGAACAAAATGTCCCCATTCGTAAATTAAAATTATTCAACACAAATATTAATTGCAAATTTAACAATTTTTCTGTTCATGAATATATTTGTTATGCATAAATATTCATTGAATTGTTTATGAAAACAGATTTTAGTCTGTAGGTTGCTTGTAAAAAGGTTATTATATCTATATAGTATTTACTTGTGCATCACAATTAGTCAGTAATTCACACAGGTATCATCTCTTTTCCCTTGAAATGAGATTGTGACTTTAAAAACAAAATAATATGGAAAAAAGTATAGGCATAATTGCAGTGTTGGCATCCTTTACAGGAACAAATCATATGCACTAAAATTTGAGGGAAGTATGAAGATTCGTGATTATCATGACAAATACCCACAGCTGTGTGAGATTTATAGGCATGACATACTATAAAAGCACAAATAGCAGGAAACTCTACTTATTTCTTTTATTCACAAAAGTATTCTTGAATCACAGCATTATTGTAAATGCCCATTCTCACAATGATACAATTTCCTGAGCAAATGAACGGCATTAATTGTGTTTGTCAGCTTCCAAAAATTGTTAGACAAGATAATATCTGAGCTTTATGTTCACTTGAATAGATACTGCAGTCTGCACCCCCTGTCCTTTGCCTGTCCTCCTTCCAGAGCATCTCTTCTTTTTTTTTTTTTTTTTTTTTTTTTTTCCTGAGGAAAATGAAACAAGCTGCTCTTTCCATTTTTATTGCTGAGAGCCATCCCCCCATCAACAGCTCTGCACCTTTTAACCCTTGTGATGTGATGTTGATGGAGCTGCCACTTAAAAACAAATTCTGTTTGGCCATCGGGGAGCTCCCTGCAGCGATGGAGATGACAGAGGCTTTTGCAGGAGGCTGCTTTTGAATCTGCTGTTGGGGGGGAAGCCCTTGTTGTCTAGTATCTAACAGCATTTGGGTTCAAATGTGAAATCCTTGGGCTCATTCTGGATTCCTCGTGTGTAGGAGGCACAGCCGCTAGAGTGCTTGGGAGGGAGTAAAATGGAGAGAAGGAGACTCTCGCTTGGCATAAAGCCTTGTTTACCCAGTCTTGTGGAACAAACAAGCAAACAAAAAACACTGTCCAAACCAAGCCCCACTGTGTAACCCACTGTTTGCACTCAGAGTTTAGAATATCTGTTGACTTTCAGTTCAGTGATTTGAAGCAAGAAATTGTAGGAATACCTTTGGATAGTGAATCTTTCTTTAATACACTAATTATTACTAAACTTGCTATGATACGGGCCTTAATGCTGCTTATTTCATGATCTTTCTTTCCTAGCACGATGGCCCTCTAAATAAGTGGAGGGAATTTTATCCAGCACATCTTTGGTTGTTAGCCAGCACATTCTTGCTCTTCCAGATGTGAAAATATTTACATATTAGTACTAGGAAATAACATCTTTCACTTGTAAAAAAATTTGTAAAATGGCACACTAACAGCTTATCATGTAGTTGTTCCCAGCAAAAACTAGTACAGGAAAACACACCTCCACCTTACATTCACTGCCCCTAGCTAACGGCAATATTTCAATGTTAACTCTTTGTCACTGGGAGTCAATTTTTCCCAGCACAGCACCTAAGTGCAAAATGCATTAGCGCAAAAGTCTGAAGTCCAAACCCATCTGGCACTAGGAGCTATAAAATATTGCCATATTTGTCTACAGTAGATTTTAACAGACTTTCTGGACAATATCATTTAAAAACATTGTTGTGCAATGGAATTAATTAACACAAGTAACATGTACAACATAAATTTTTATTGTTTCTTATATGCCATAAAATTTCCAAGACAGAAGCACCTGGTAAAACCATACCGTCTGACTGGGCACAGCATTAGGAAGGCCTAGATGGGAGCAGATGGAAAGTCTGAGGATGAAATAAGAACAGATGGGGAGTCTGAAGGTGAAATTTGAACTTAGGTATTTCAAAGTTCACATGGCTGAACATAAAGTCCCATTAAACACGCTCCGACCAAGAGTTAAACTGACGAGCTCTGCTGTGCCCTCCCTCCTTTTGGATTTCCAGTGTCACTTAGCTGTCAACAATGTTTGTGGCAGCAGTTAAAAAAGAACTTTCCTTAACTCTGCCTGCTCATTTCAAAAATGACTTTTTGCCATCCATTCTGTCTGTACCTGGGATTTTACGAAGGCGTTAGTGCTATAAACACGGAAAAGCATTTTCAGTTTCATACAGAGCTGATGGCTCTCCCCTATAATTTCCCTCCTCCTCGTTTAGACAATTGGGCAGCCACCAAAAGCTGTGCTGGCAGGGATGCAGCAACGTGCAGCCAATGCCAAGTTGTGGACAAACCCATGGGGTTACAGAAGATAGCACTGAGTCTCACCGATGGTTGGTGTCACGAACAAAAAAGCCCAGCTCCTGCTAGCATAAGTTTGTGCACTGAGCAGTTGGCTCACTGTGTATAGCGTCTTGGAAAAACTTTCCCTCCTACCGTTTCTCCAGCAGAACAGGTCTGTTGTACTTCTGAAAGAGAAATGTCGTCCAAAAATGTAGGAACAAATATGATTGCTACCTATATGTTAGAGGCAAAACCACAGGGCGGAAAAAACTTCTCTGGACCTATTCCAGGATGTTTGCTGGAGCTTTTTAATGCCTTGTTGGGGATTTGGTGAAAGATTTTTGGTTTAGATTGAATTTGTCTTTCAGCAGGGTATTAAGAACCCTGAATTTGTCTGTAGGACCTTGCATGAACAATATTAGCAAATGTGGTCAACTGACAAATAAGGGTCCCGTATTACAACTAAACCAGGATGCTTTGTATGAAATTGTTACTTTTAAAACCCATTGAGCTTTAATACGTGACTGCCAGCAGAGATTACTTTTTCCAGCTCCCACAGACATGTAGATTTCCCAGTTTATAGCCCGTCATTGGCTGTACAATGCAAATACTGTATCCGGCTCCGGGTTTTTAAGTTCAAAGGCCAAGGCAGAGAGATACTTTTAAAGTTTAAATAGATGTCTCTTTTTGGATGTTGGTATAGGCATAACAATTTGCCCACTGGTTCTAAAATATTTCTGGAATTTTTTTTTTTTTTTTTTAGTCATTGCCGTAGCAGGATATATCTGCTCCAGGATTTGGTGATCATGTGGGAAGTGCCCAGGATGGAGACTGATTCACAGTTCAGCAAGTTCCCAGGTCACTTATCTCATGCATGTGGCCAGCAACATGTTTTGGAAGGGCCGTCTCTGTCAAGTGAGGCAGGGCACCTGCATCGAATTTGTGGTGAGCTTCCAAAGCCTAGGAATATCTTTCTCCCCCCAACAAAGCTCTATGCCACCATCATCATATCCATCACTCTGTTGCCACACCATGTCACCTGGGTCTCGAGGAACAATTGGCATATTCTGAAATTCTGGAAAGCTCTTAAGTAATGGTCTGAAAAATGACAGGCTCCCACATGTCCCTACTGTATTTGAGGAAGTGCATTTCCCATGATTAATGGCCTCTCTGCTGTGCACAATGCCTTTTAAGATTTTTTTTTTCCCGCTGTAAGCCAAACCAAAGAATGTTTCCAGTTTCTCAGGCTCTATTTACCTTCTCTCTCATTAGTGGAGGCTCTCTCTCTTGCTTTCTGATGATTCTGCACATACTTAAACCCTTCTGACTGTTTTCAGCTGCTACCACTCTGTTCCAGAAATCTGACAAGGGGAACACATCACCTCGCTGCCGGCATGCAGCAGGCGCTTCCCTCGGACTTCTGCCCATTTCGTTTGCAGTCCAGTGAGGGAACCAGGTAGAACTGTGACCCCAAGGGTTTCATAAGGACTCATCGAGCTTGACGCGGGTCCCCTTCTTCTGACACCATCCCTGTAGCTGCTTCAGAGTTTCAAAATCCGCAGGAGCCTGGCAGAGCACAGCACAAGTGGGAAGGCAGCTTGCTGTGGACTGAGGTGGGCAATCAGGCAACAGGTGGAGTGACCTCTGTAGATTTTTAACTGTGAGCCACCAGACCACTGCAAAACAACATGCCATAACTCCTTGCCTAATTCTTGGCTGCTCGGAACTCTCCATTCTTCAAGGTTGTGATTTCTTTTTTTTTTTTTTTTTTTTTTTTTGAGTTGTTTTTTGTTTTTTTTTTCTTTTGACTATAACTGTTCCCTGATGACAAAGTAATATATTTTTAGCATAGTTCAAGTATAAGACACTAAAATTATACTACCTCCCATAAGGGTTGCCTCATAAATACAGCATTCTGTTTTCATGGACACTGGTGTGGGTGTTTCATAACGTATCATAAACAATTTATTTTGTAATGAAATAACTCAGTAAATTATCTTTGGTTTCAGATCGTGCTTGCAGCTCCACTGAGCTCTTTTTGGTGCAGTTTGTAAGCCAGGGCTGTGGCAGGTCACCCCTCCCTTGCTCTCTAAATATAAGTGAAAAGCTGAAACTTGAGAAAAATGTAAAACCTATCAGCTGAACATTGGGATGTCCAAGCATGTTTAAGGCAGAGCAACTCTTCTTGCTAGAATGAAGCATTTACTGCTTACCTCCTGTGCATCTTTTTTAGTGTCACCGAGCCCCAGTAAAGAGATGGAGCATCTCATCTCAAGTCGGATCTACTGGCACATTGCCCTGCTCAGAGTGAGGGGATGATGGCACCATGGGGCCGTGGCTGTGGTGTGGTACCGGACCTGTGCACCTGCAGCGGGTGCCACTGAGAGGGTGAGGGGTCGTGTGGAGAGACGGTGCTGCTGTAGACACTCCTTCCATTAATCCATACCTGTCCATGACTCTTTTCCAGTGCTCTATGGGTGCAATTCATCTTCTTGCACGAGAAGTCCCCAGTTCAGCCAGATAGTTAAATATGTGATGATATGCCACAGAGCAAACACAGTGTGTGTTGAAAGTGAGTGAAATAAACATGTAAGAATGATATTACATTGAAAAAATGATTCCCACTTATTTCTTTCCTTGGTCTCTGTGGGAGGTATGGCTGAAGACACCACTGCTTTGTAAAAATCACAATAAAACATGGTAAGTTTCACGTCATTCCTCCTTATTTTTCTCTGTTTCAGCTTTCAATTTCTTTCATAAGTCCCTGTAGTTATCTATGGCTCATTTATTTGCATTGTGTAGCTATTTAGGGTCAGATTCTAATCCTAAAAGAGCTCAGTTAGAAGATCTGCTGTCACAGTTAATGAAGCCAGGACTTCATCCACAGCATATCCATTTCTCCACTGCCAGTTATTGTCAGAAGTAGTTCAACCTTTGCTGTTATCCAGATTCTCAGTTCTGTTTTTCTTTTTAAATCCAGTGACTGATTTGAGAAATAATTTGCTGAAATGACCTGCATTTTGTTCACTTGTAGGACAGTGAGTTTCCTGCCATGGTGCTCTATCATTTTTTAAATTTTTTAGACTTATCTATAAAATGACATGATGCATTGCCAACCAGTGACTCCAAGTGCTGGTTGTAGTAAAACATCAGCTGGGCAGGAGTGCCTTTGTCTATTTCAGTCTTGGCGCTCAACTTTCCAATGACTTCTGAAAATACAAGGTGGGCCAGAACCAGACACACAGTTTCTAAATTAATTTCTTGAGGTTCTTTCCATACCCTCTTTTGTTTTTTTTACAGGATTTATGTCTCCTGTTCTTTATTGCATCTAGACACAGCCTTACCTGTATCCTCCTTCAGCACCAGCTCTTTGGTGTGCTGTAGCAGCATGACACAGTTTTAAACAGTGCAAAATAAATGCAACATTTCCAGAGAGAATGTGTGTTTCATATAAATGTTATTTCTAAGTATTAGTATATAGTACTCAGGATACAATATATTATGGTTGTCTTTTTTTGCTAACATATTAATAGTGTGATAATTAAGGATAGTTTATTTGAAATACTTAAGAATTCATATGGTTGTGTGCGCAACAGGTCAAGTACTTGCTAATAAAATGTAACTGTACAAAAATAAGATCTCTGCTGTTTGGGGGGAAAAGAGATTTTAAAGCACTAGCAGTCAGATTTGTAACTAAAAGGAAAAGATGAGGGTATGAGTGCTGCAATGATGACAGCAGGCAGCTGGTAGATTCTCTGGAAGATGACCACTAAGCTCTGACATTACTCTAAGTAGCACCATGAGGATTGATCCAAGAACTGTTTGGACACCTCTTGTGGCATGGTTACACTTAAGTTGAACTCTTTTTCCTGGTTTGACTATTTTAAATGATTCAGTGTTGCCATTACATCTTCTGTGAGGAAGATCTCTCACTACGTTAGCTTGTCACATTTTGGCTTGCTTTTCAAACTCTCCTTTCTGTTCTTTCTCGACACAACCTGGATTTGAAAATTGTCAGTATGCATTGCTAATGTTCATTTAATGCTGCTATGTCTGGCTTGTCTTCACAGGTGTTGGGATTGGGGCAGGTGCTGGGAGAAGAAAGAACAAAGCCAGTAAAGACTAGTGCCAAGTTTACTGAGTAGATGTGCCATCTCAAGATGGGGAAATATATTTTTTTAATTATTTTTTCATCTGAATTTTTAACAACAATCTCAAATACTAAATATGTTTCTATTAAGATTCAAGTGTTCAACTAAATTTTATCAATTGCTGGTGAAAAGAAAAGCAAAAGCATGGGAATTTCAAAAGAATCTAAAAAAATCAGGGCAGCGGGGGCATACAACAGAAGACAAAGTTTCAAGAGTACCTATTCCAAATAAGGGAAAAAGTGAGGAGAATTTAGACTAAATTTTCCTTAGTGTAGTTTAATAAAGGTTCTGTGTATTTACCAAGGAAACAGTACTGTCCTATTGGAAAAAGTCATGCAAATAAGGTGTTGATAGTAAATAATTTCCAGAACAAGTTCAGTTCATTGAACTACAAAAATCTGAAAGCACTTTGCAGACCAGACAAAATCTATGCTCATCAAAACCCCCAAAACTCACAAATTTTTACTGACACAGAAACTGTGGCAAAGAATACACGTTACAAGGATGATGTTGACATTGCAATGCTTATATAAAGCATTGAGGGTGTGCAAGGAACAGGATAAATATGCAGATTAACTATGTTCATACATGGCTGATGCGTGTCAAAACACGAATTGCACTAAGCTTTTTTCTGAGAGTCCTACATGTTAACTTAATGTTTTCGTCTTCTCAGTTCACTCGCATCACCTGCAAAAAGTGTTGACTTGAAGAAAGTGAAGAACAGTAATGACACATGTGGTTTGTGGGAAGATACGAGGTACTATTTCTCACTTGCTAAGGCATCCAGGGCAGCTTTGAGTTGGGATGGGGGAGGGTGACATGAAGGACTGAGTTGCAAGTATAGATTCAAAAGTCCTTGTTTCGAAGGTGGTTCACTTTGGAGGTTTGCAGCTTGCCCTGCCCTGTTTCAGTGGTACCAGGGACCTGACCCACCCTGGTACCTGGGCTCTGCACATAACTGGCCCCATGCGGCAGCAGAACAGCCCCTTGTGCCAGGCTTTGGGGTGAAGATGCTGCTTTCTCTTATACAACATATATACTGAAGCAAAATCCATAGCTACCTCCTTGCTAACCATTTTACACATTAGGCTACTTGTGATTTACAGGGTTTAGCACTAGAAGAAACAACTAGACACCTAGTCTGATCTCCTCTGTATTTGAACCAGTTGGCCATTTCTTGAGCCATACCTGTTCCTTGACTCTAGATGTATGATTTTCCATTTAAAATATAAGGACATCTGTGCTTGGGCAACTGGAAATTTCATCCAGGCCAGTGCCTGCTCTATTACCAGAGGGCCTTAGGGACAGAGGACAAAGAGAGAAAAGCTAAAAGCTGATCCCTGCTCTATAGAACTTTCCAACAAACAGCAGCTTGCAGCTAGATCAGATGTTATAGCCACATCTTTTAGTAGTAGACTTATTCTTCTGCCCCGTATTAAAATATATTTTCTTTCAGTAGATCCTAGAGTTTATTGAACAAATGAGTTGCTCCAAAGAAACGTCTTGTCCACATCATGTTATATTGCACCTCTAATCTCTAAGTGAGCACCAAATTTTTTCTTATTACTCCCAATTAATATAATAATATTGAATAATGTAAGGCATAGTAACAATCCCTAAAGAACCCACTAGGAACACAGCCTTTCACCGAGTTTTCCCTATCAATACTCATGAGCTGTCATTTGGCCATTTCTTAGATCCCTTAAATAGGTGCTCCAGAGATGAAAAATGTTATTTTTAATCAGAATATTATGTTTTATTACTTTAAATGATTAAAAATGTTCCCAAGTAAGTCACATCTGTAAATAACCTTTGGCATCTGAATTTGTAATCTGAAAGACTATGACCTGTATGTGTTTTGTTGGTTTTACAGCAGCTACTTGATTGACATGAATTAATTCTGAAGTACGTACTACCCTTTCCATTATTTTGCCTCAGTATAAAGTTAAACTAATCAACTTGTAGTTATCCAGAATTCTGCTTGTCTGTGTTTTTTTTTTTTTTTTTTTTTTTTAAACTAGGTACCTTCCAGTCCTTTGAAACATTATTATCAACAGCAGCTTCATTAAAAACTAGTATCATTCACAAAAGATCACTGTAGCTAACTCTTCTAGGACTCTCAATAGAAAGTTATATAAGCATAGTTCCTTTAAAATATTTCTCTAGAGTAGATGACTTCCTTTCAGCTAATGTAGCTCAGAGTTTCCTTCAGATTTTTGGAAGCAGTCATTCTGAAGCATCACATATATTTTATTCTTTGGGGCTATCCTTTGTCTGGGTATATAGAATGCAATGAGGTCATGATCATTGGTTCCTAGGCAACGACCAACTTCTACTCCAGTGATTAATTCATCTTTATCCATCATATGAAGTCCAAAGCAAAGTAACCTTTTGTGTCAGAAACTTATGATCCATAATTTTTAGAAAGCCTCTGACATTTCATTAACGTGAGACTTTGAGCATATCTTCCAAATGGAAATCACTCTGTAACATCTATTTGTTTCTCATTCTTTATCTGTGTTGCAGATATAATATTTTTATGACAGGCAAATAAGCTAATATTAATTAATTTGCTTTGAAATACTTTCTAAACTCTATATTTAGTACAACAGAGATCTGATATACACATTTGCAAGTATGAAGTATATATTTGTACAGAGAAGAAAAACACAAAAATTTTGTGAGATATTTTGCATTTATATAGCACCTTCATCTTACCATTCAAAATGGCCTCTAAAAATGAATTAACATACTTTTGTTAGAAATTTATGACAGTCACTGCAGTTTCTTTCCTCACTAAAGTATTGAGCCTGGTAAAATGTTATTAGCTTGATTTCTTGTAAGTAGGGAAATTGAAGGGCAAAGTGGTTAAGTTCAGCATTTGAAATGTGGGCATCTCATCCATATTTAGGTACCTCTGTGGCCTGATTTTCAGAGTTGCTGAGCATCAGCATGATCCCATTAGGGTAACTTATCAAGGTCATGCAAAAATCCTGTGCCAGGAATAGTCCTGACTCCCTGCCCTGTGTGTTAATGATGTGTAAAACCAAAATTAAGATATCAACTCCTTTATAGATAAGAAAAGGCAGAAAAGCCCAGAGAAGAAAAAAAAAAAGAGACAGGGCACGTCTGCCCACCTCCAGTTTAATCAGATCCATACAACTTCATCAGCTGTAATGAGTTCACAGCCACATTATGCTGGTTTGCAGTTCCCCAAACTAGCACTAGTCAAAGCACAGAGAAGCTGAGTTTTAAATAAGCTCCTTGAGGTTACTGCCTGTTGTCTTGTTGCTTTTCTCTGGCTGTGGGCTGCCTACCTTGCTCCCAGAACAACCAGGGCTGGTTGCAGCTTGGTCCCTCTGTGAAAGGGTATGGAGGATCCACAGGCAGCTGTAGGGTAAGGAGACAAGTCTTAATGAGGCAGTGTGAAAAAGAAGAGCAAATGCAAATTTCTGTAGTGGAGAAGAGAGAAAAAGAATGGCAGGAGGCAAAGCAGAACCATGGCAAGTTAATTGTTCAACCTAGATGAAAAGTCCTATGACTCAGCCCCATGAAGCTTGTTACCTGATTGCTGTATGCCACAGAGGTTTTTCTTTATAGGGCTGGAGAGTGATGGGAATAGAGACATTAAGCCCTGAGCCACCAGGTGGGCAGGGAATTCAGACTCTGCCAGAGCAGGAGTGCTGAAATGAAAGTTATGTTTAGAACGAGTTCACTGGAACATGACCCCATCTGCACAGGATTTCTTTCTTCCTTTCTTTTTTTTTTCCTTTTCATAGAATCATAGAATCATAGAATCGTCAAGGTTGGAAAAGATCCTTAAGATCATCGAGTCCAACCGTTAACCCATCACTGCCAAGTCCATCTATACCATGTCCTCAAGCACCGCATCTATCTGTTCTTTAAATACCTTCAGGGATGGAGACTCAACCACTTCCCCGGGCAGCCTGTTCCAATGCCTGACCAAGTGGTAAGCTGGTAAGTGTCAGACAAGTTCTGGGACAGATTCCTGATATGACAGAAAAGAAGCAGAGTGAAATAAAAAATTTGGAAGAGCAGTTCCATGGGAAACAGGACTTGAGAAATGGCACTGCTGCATGTTGTTTACTTCCTCCCCTGCTCTTACCACTCACCTTCAGCAGGGAGAGTGGGGAGCAAGGAAGGAAAGAGAGATGGGAGCAAGAGACAAACATTATCTTTACAGGTATTGAGTAGCCTGGCTTACTGTACCCTGCCTGGTGTGGACACTTAACTGCTTACCTTTCTCTCACCATCACCTTTAATTAAGTTCCCTTAAGGGTCATCATGAGCATGGGAGCTTGGCTTTTTTGTTCTGCCCTGTTTTTTAAAGTGAATTGACAGACTAGCCAGATTTTCCGAAGCACACAACTCCCTTTTGAATCAGATTTTCCACCAGATGAAAGTATGGAGGGAAAAAGAGGGTGAATGTGATTTTTTTTTTTTTTTTTTTTAAGCTGAACAACTTTAAATTTTCCCCATTCCCACTCTGACTGTAAAGGAGCTGAGATTGCATCTTTCTTTTAAAGCTTGCTAGGTGAGAATTTTCCCCTGTGTTCCCACAGCTCCACTTACAGGGTTGTGCTCAGTCTGGGCTTGCTGTGATGTCAGCTGAAAGCCAGCCCACTGCTGGCCTGAGCAGCAGATCTGCTTGCGGGGGCAACAGTTCTCCTGGATTTTCAACTTGAGTTGCTTGGTTGGAGGGCTTCCATGAGTGCTGCAGGAACAGCAGGGGCAGGCGTGCGATGGCCATGACACCCTTTTCTCACCAGAAGAGTCCCATGCAGCCCTGTGCACTGTATCTCATCCCTCTGCAGTCCCAGACCGAGCATATTGGTGCATTTACCCCCAAGGGATGGATGTCTCAAGGTACATTTTCAAGCCACAATAGACACAGAGGTGGTTTCTGCTTTTTAGTGTAGCTCCCAAAGAGTCTAATTGCAGATATGAAGAAAGCACTGGACAGCAAGCAGTTTCATGGAAGTCCTTTACCTCGCTGTAGTTATGATCACCCCAGCAGATGTACAATAAAGGCAATGAGTGTCTCACTGAAGTGCAGGGCACCAAACCTCTGTCACATCTGCAGAAGAAAACCTGCCTCTGATGAGATTTTGCCTCATCTCTGTCTTCTCACACTTGGGGATTCTCCTGAAAGAGAAAATACATCTTTTCCATAGCTGCAACACTGGGAGCAGGGCCCCATTGCCAAAATACAGGCCTCTTGGGACATTTTAGATACTCTAAGGTAGCTAAGCCACCCACACAGCTGGTAGAAAGGACTTCAGGTTCCATGGGAAACCCACACCCTTCTAAAGCCACACTGGAGGTCATACCAGATACTCTACAGCATCTCAAATGCTGTGAGTGGTCTATGCTGATGCAAGAATACCAAGAAGGATTACAGAACCCTGGAAATGGCAGTAAGGGACTCTGAGGGCAGGTAGTTTTGTCATCAGTCCTCCCAGTCAAAGTGAAGGGGTTTGAAAGGGACAGTCAAATCTGGTGAACAACAAACGGTTACAGGACTGGTGCCACAGCCAGGGGTTTGGCTGCTTACATTGAGTCAGTCTCACCTCTGTGCCCGGCAAGATCATGGAGCAGATCCTCCTGGAAACTGTGCTAAGGCACATGGAAAATAAGGAGGTGATCAGTGACAGGCAACGTGGCTTCACTAAGGGCAAATCATGCCTGACAAATTTGGTGGCTGTGCATGATGGGGTTACACTGTTGGTGGATAAGGGAAGAGCAACCGACATCATCTAACTGGACTTGTGCAAAGCATTGGACACTGTCCCACATGACATCCTTGTCTCCAAATTGGAGAGACAGGGATTTGATGGGTGGACCACTCAGTGGGTAAGGAATTGTCTGGATGGTTGCACTCAAAGAGTTGCAGTCAATGGCTCAATGTCCAAGTGGAGCCCAGTGATGAGTGGTGTCCCTCAGGAGTCAGTACTGGGGCTGGTGCTGTTTAACACTTTTGTTAGTGACATGGACAGTGGGATGGAGTGCACTCTCAGCAAGTTTGTTGATGACACCAATCTCTGAGGTGCAGAAAACACACTGGAGGGAAGGGATGCCATCCAGAGGGACCTTGGCAGGCTTGAGAGGTTGGGCCTATGTGAACCTCATGAAGTTAAATAAGGCCAAGTGCAAGGCCCTGCATATGGGTCAGGGCAATGCCAAGCACAAACACAGGCTGGGCAGTGAATGGATTGAGAGCAGCCCCGAAGAGGAGGACTCGGGGGTGTTGGTTGATTAAAAGCTCAACAGGACCCAGCTTGCAGCGCAGAAATCCAACCATACCCTGGGCTGCATCAAAAAAAGCATGACCAGCAGGTTGAGGTGATTCTCCCTCTCTACTCTGCTCTCATGAGACCCCACCTGCAGTACTGCGTTCAGCTCTGGGGCCCCCAACACAAGAAGGGTAAGGACCTGTTGAAGTGGATCCAGAGGAGGCCACAAAGATGATCAGAGGGCTGGAGCACAGCTCCTGTGAAGACAGGCTGAGAGAGTTGGGGTTGTTCAGCGTGGAGAAGAGAAGGCTCAGGCAAAACAGCTAGCAGCCTTCCAGTACCTAAAGGGGGCCTGCAAGAAAGCTGGAGAGGGACTTTGACAAGGGCATGGAGTGATAGGACAAGGGGTAACAGCTTTAAACTGAAAGAGGGTGGATTTAAGTTAGATCTAAGGAAGAAATTCTTCACTGGGAGGGTGGTGAGGCACTGGCACAGGCTGCCCAGAGAAGCTGTGGATGCCCCATCCCTGG
>JMFS01066422.1:0-17739 GCA_000699545.1 Podiceps cristatus | reverse complement strand
CCAAGTATCTTTTCATGAGTGTCTCTACAAATCAGTACATAAATCTGCTTCCACGTTTAATGGTCCATCTAGGAAACTTTCTGCGGTAGCTGAAACTCATCTTTTTTGGGATACTGGGGGGCAAAGCTCGGTGTGAGGCTTTCGGGGGCTGCCAGCGTTTATGGGCAGGGGTCTGTGAGCACCCCTGCGACAGCGAGGCTGCAAAACCCACCCGGCCTTCCTCACCTCATCCGCTTCCACCAGCCCAGGAGACATGGCTCCGGCCGCCGCTGTGGTGGCCAAGGCCCTTTGCTCTCTGGCCCGAGCGGGGATTGTTCTCCCGGACAATGAGAGCACCGCGAGGAAGCGCAGGATCCGGCCCGCGTTCTTCCCACACTTGTTTGCAAACAGCCAGCACCTGGCAAACCCAGTGACTCAGCCCAGGGGGGTTTAAAGCCTTTCTATAACTTTTTCCTCTTTGTTTTGATTTTTTTTGTTTGTTTTTGAAGTCACGAGAGAGGTCTTTTGGGAACGCCTTCGGCTGGTGCCGTTTTGCTGCTGTTTTCTTGCAAAGGATGGGAATCTCACCCGTCTTTGGGGCTGTGCAGCACTGTACAGCCCATGGCAAGCTCTTCAGGAGCCAGCATCTCTTCCAACTGACTAGTAATAATAATTTTAAAAAGGATATTTTTTTTCTCTCTAGCTGGCTGGTAATAATAAAAAAAAAGGGGGGTGGAATTTTTTTACCCTAGCTGGCTAGTAGTAATAATAATAATTAAAAAAGGAGAGTTTTTTAAAATGTCAACTGGCTAGTAATAATGATTAAAACAAGAAGTGTTCCCCCGCCTTCAACCCCCACCCCCAATGTAAGTCATTGGCACTGCCCCGTGCAGGGCCTGGTTTGGGAGCCGTGCTCTGGGGCTTTGTAGGTCTCCTGCAACCTCTGCTCTGGGAGACCGGCCTCTGCTGCTGATGTTGTAATGTATGGCGTAAATGCAAACCAAGGAAAAGCTGCGGACTAGGTGGAGCGAGTCATGCTGCTGCACCTCACCCTGCTTTCTCTTGGCTGTCAGAGGAGTTTTGCATGGGTCGGACGTGGGTGCATGCAGAGGAAGGAGGGAGCTCACCAGGGTGAGGGGGGAAAAAAAGAGAAAAAAAAAAAAAGGGACAGATTACTGACGTTTTAATTTTCCACCTTCTCGAACCCCCCCACGTCCGCTACCCAGGTTGTTCTGCACCCGGCCGGTGACAAATGGAGCGGTGCCGTGGGTGTTAGCTCCGAGTGTGTTAAAAGTGGTCATTTGTCACGCCCGGTGTCTTGTATCTTGGAGGATCTGTCGAGAGCAGGAGCAGGGTGATTAAATCAAAGCATTGCTCACGCACTTTCGCAGGAGGCTTGAGGAGCCATGGGAAAATCCATCTGTCTTCAGCCGGTGCAGCAGTCTTGTGGCCAGGAAATGATCCACGCCTTGTCTATCAGAGCATCAAACCAGACTAAATATTCAGTTGTGGGCGCCTCAAATTAAGATGTGCAAACCCACAGGAGGAGGGAATTGATGTTGCCTTACCTGGGGTTCCCAGGGAGCCTCGCCCAGCGAGCAGCAACTGAGAAAATGTAATTAATGGTGTAGGGTGGAACTGCATTGCTTAGTTTTCATGTGAAGTCCAGGGCTCACCTGCTTGTATGATATTTATCGTATGAAAATGGTATTTAGAGAGGAGAGAGCTGTGGGTAGGAGCTGGTCACCTCAGTGCTCTCAGCGTGGTTGCACCCTGCATGGTCATCGCTGACCTCCCGGCAGCAGCATCCCTGTGAGCGGGGAGCGATGCCTGGGCGAACGCTGCCCTTGTCTCATTGCTCCCTGGGGCCTCTCCAGGACGATGCTCCGGTCCGTGCAGGCAAAGCTTTGCCCTCTCCTTGCTTTTTTGGGCTAGGGTTGCAAAGCCCAGGGCATGGGGCTGTGTGCCACACTGGAGGGGCAGGGCTCTGACCTCAGGTCTGATTTCTGGGCTTTGCTGTTTAAAACTTGTCTGCAAAAGCAGAGACATCCTGGGCAACTGATATGGGAGGGGAATTTGGGATTGAATTTTTGCTCTAGGTCGACCAGCTTTCCTCTGCTGGGTCTGCAGCTTGGAGGGTTAATTGCCTGTGAGGTGAGACTTGATACCGGTTTACTTTAATCTGATCTTTTTATTTATTACCTATCTGCATCCAGGTGCGATGTCACTGAGGCGCTTAAAACCAATTGCTTAATCAACCTGGCCTGGACCTAGCTTTGGGATGGGATGATGCACACCGGCATGCACGTCCCCTCTGAGGCACAGAGGGAGCCTGTTGCCCTCCTCTGGAGCAGCGGTTACTTTGATGCTTGTGGGTTTTGCTCTCTTGCAAAATAGGTGTCACAGTTTAACCCAGCTGGCAACTAAGCCCCATGGTGCTGCTTCCTCTCTCCTCCATGGTGGGATGGGGAGAGAATCTGAAGGGTAAAAGTAAGAAAACTTGTGGGTTGAGATAAAGACAGTTTAATGGGTAAAACAAAATCTGCACATGCGAGCAAAGCCAAGCAAGGAATTAATTCCCTCCTTCCCATGGGCACGTGTTTAGCCATCTCCAGGAGAGCAGGGCTCCATCACGCAGCACGGTGACTTGGAAAGACAAACGCCATCACTCTGAACGTCCCCCTTCCTCCTCCTTCCCCCAGCTCTCTGTGCTGAGCATGACGCCACGTGGTGTGGAACATCCCCTGGGTGAGTCGGGGTCAGCTGTCCCGGCTGTGCCCCCTCCTACCTCCTCGTGCCCCCCAGGCTCCTCGCTAGTGGGGTGGGGTGAGGAACAGAAAAGGCCCTGGCTCTGTGTCAGCCCTGTGAAAACATACCTGGGTTATCAGCCCTGTTTCCAGCACAAATCCAAACCAGAGCCCCATACCAGCTCCCGTGAAGAAAATTAAACTCTACCCCAGCCCAAACCAGCACAATGGGGAATCCGTTTGAAAGCTTGAAATGGTTCTGGGCACGGCAAAAAGGTTCTCTGGTTGTCTGGGTGCTGCTGGGGACTGTCATCTTCTGGCTAAACCCAAATCTCCTGTTTCTGCTGCGGGTGTCTCTTTCAGCATGCCTGGTGAGGGCAACAGGGTGAGACTTGAGCTGTCTCAGACTTCCTGCCTCCATACCTGATCTGCTCGTGAGTTCTTAATCATCTCTTATTATTTAAGACAACTTATTCTTAGAGAGCCCAAGGTGTAAATTACGTTTCACAGCTAAGTAAAGCTTCCAGGGCTGCCTACGTACAGTAAATCCCTGCAATCTCGGGTGGCTTTGACTTATGTGTAGCAGATGTTGAGGATGGAGGAGACTGCTTTTATGCCTGCTTGTTGCTACCACCGGTGTGGGACACAGGTGTGGGTTTCAGCAGGGAGAAGCTGGCTGCACTCGGGTTAGTGGGTGCTGGCCGACCCTGCAGCTTTGGGCCTCTCTCCTGTTGCCGCTGGTGGCACCAACACAGACAGTGCCAGCCTCTTCATGCCGTTTGCAGAAGGTCCTTTCCCTGCTGAGAGCTTTCAAGCAGGTTGCCTGCCTCCCTGCTGTGGCATGGGGATAAACCGGTGTGGGAATCATAGAATCATGAAATGGTTAGGCTGGAAGAGACTTTCAAAGATCATCTTGTCCAACCCCCCTGCAGTAGGCAGGGACATCTTCCACTAGATCAGGTTGCTCAAAGCCTTGAACAACCTGGCCTTGAGCACATCCAGGGATGGAGCATCCACAGCGTCTCTGGGCAACCTGTTCCAGTGCCTCTGCCACCCTCAGCATAAAAAAGTTCTTCGTTATGTCCAACCTAAACCTATCCTCTTTCTGTTTAAAACTGTTCCCTTTGTCCTATCACTACAGGACTTGGTAAAAAGTCTCTCTCTGTTTTTCTTGCAAGCCCCCTTTACATATTGAAAGGCCACAATCAGGTCTCCTTGGAGCCTTCTTTTCTCCAGGCTCAAAAGCCCCAACTCTCTCAGCCCATCTTCACATCAGAGGGGCTCCAGCCCTCAGATCATCTCCGCGGCCTCCTCTGGACACGCTCCAACAGACCCGCTCTGTGTCTCTCCCGTGCTGAGGCCCCAGAGCAGGAGGCAGCACTGCAGGGGGGTCTCACCAGAGCAGAGCAGAGGGGCAGAATCCCCCCCTCAACCTGCTGCCCGTGCTGCTGGGGATGCAGCCCAGGGCACAGGTGGCTTTCTGGGCTCCATTCCCACCTTGGCCCCTGCCAGTCCTTCTCCACAGGGCTGCTCGCAATCCCTTCATCCCCTAGTCTGTACTGATACCAGGGGCTGTCCCGACCCATGCACAGGACCACTTGGCCTTGTTGAACTTTGAGGTTCACATGGCCCCACTGTTCCAGCATGTCAGGGCCACTCTGGGTGGCATCCCTTCCCTCCAGCGAACCAACGGCACCACTCAGCCTGGTGTCATCTGCAAACTTGCGGAGGGAGCTCTCAATCCTATTATGTCCTTGGTGAAGATATTGAATAGTACTGGTCTCAGTATGGACCCTCGAGGGGAAGCACTCACTACTGGTTTCCACTTGGGCATTGAGCCACTGGAATGCCGCCTGCTCCAGCTCTGTCTTGCTTGTCAGCGAGCTGCAGAGGATGAGCTTTCCACCCTTGTGCTTCAGCCTGGAAACTGCGTTGAGCTGCTCCTTGCAGCGATGCTCACAGCCAGCAATGACCTCTGATGGTGGTTATATTGGAGCTGAGTTGCCTTGGGTTACTGTAACCTGGGGTCTGCTTTGAGTTCTCCTTTGCACTCATTGCAGGCTGGGGTCTTGGTTGGTTTGTGCTGCTCAACCCCAGTGGCTGCTGAGGGGGCTCTGGTGCATGGGATGACGGTGCGTGGCTGACACTGTGGGCTGAACATCATTTCCACCTCCTCTTGATCTGCAAGCCAGGCTCTGCCCTTGGGACCAAGCATCTTTTGCAAACCAGCCTCAGGCAGGAAGGAGAGGGTGGAAATTTGGCTCTGGCTGAATTTTTCATCGGTGGGTGCGATGCTGCAGGAGAACTGCAAAGGGTGAGAGACATGGAAGGGGATCCAACTGTTTCATCTTCCTCACGGTCGCTTCTCCTCTGCCCCAGCACCGTGGTGATGTGCTGCCTGAGCAGTCTGTCTGTTATTTTTGCTTTTTTGTCTGTCTCTGCTTCCTCCTTCTTTCTGGTAGTGGAGCCCAAGTGCCACTAGAAAGCATTTTTTTCCAAGGTATTTCTTTTGTAGTGAACGCCGTCGGCTGTCGCAGTGCCTGGTGGCAGCTGGGCTTGGCTGCCAAGGGGTGGGGATGCTCTGGGAGCGTCGCTTCTGCCAGCTGGAGCAAGGTTGGGAAGAGTTTTTAAGCTCAACCATGTATGGACAGAGGGGAATTGGGAAGGAAAGATGAAGTTTCTATGGTCGCCTGTGCTTTTCCATGCTGTTACATTGGAGGTGTTGGAAAGCTGAGGTGAAGGTAGTGAGGTAAGGACTCGGCTAGCAGCTTACTGGGGAAAGGTGCTTGGAAGTGAGCGGTTTGGACTGGGAAAATTTTAATAATGGAGCAGAGGGGGGAGAGTGTGGGTGGGGAAAAATAAGTAAGTGGAAGAGAGACGGGTAAAACTTTCAGAAATTGCTTTTTAGGCATTTTCTGGCTCCAGGAGATTAGTGCAAATAAGAGCTTCTTGGCAGGAGCAGGGCAGGTCAATGGCAGTGGCCACTGTTTAACTGGTTAGGGTGGGAAGGGAGGTGTTATTAAAAGAGAGAGAAATCGCACAAAAGATATATAAGTGGTGCTCATAGCTAGAAATAATAGTGAATTGCACCCAACTGCGGGAAAATGGTTTGCTGCCGAAAATGCCACCCCCAGGGGTGGAAAGGCAGGGCTTTACTCAGGCCTGCTTGGGATGATGGAGGCAGTTTCCCCGGGGCCAGGGCCATGGTGGGCAAGTACACGGCAAAGGCAGGAGCAGCTGGTGCCTCTGGTCCCCTGTTCGGTGCCGTGTTTTCCCTCTCCTCTCTGCAGCTGGGTAAGAAGGCACCTTTCCTTCGAGAAGCAGTAATTATGGCTCATTCTGTTATAAATATTCATAGGGGAGCTCTCTTAATTACTTTTCTAATTAATTCCATGCATGGGGCTCTTGGGGTGGATGAGGGATGTGGGAGAGCCGTTGCACCTTGGTTGGGAAGTCCTTCCCCTTGCCGAATCTGTCCTTCCCCTCGCCGAATTAATCCGTCCCCGGTCACAGTCCTCAAGCTGTCAGCCAAATTGCAGCCCCTGAGGCTCACCTCTGCCAGGATGGGGGTGTCCTGCTCCATGCTGGGGCATCCCACCACCCCAGTGCAACCCAAGGCACCATGTCTGCCAGTGCCACAGCAGGGACGTGAGGAAGCCGCATGACCCTGCCCGTGCCGGCATACCGCGCCAGCAGTGTGGGCCTGGCCCCATGGCTCAGCTCTCCCCAGCCCCATCCTGGGGTGGCTCGTCCTTCACGGCATCAGCACTAACGAGGCACCACTTCAGACATAATTAATGAGCACTTGATGCTCTCTAGATTGAGGGGATACTGCATGGTGTGAGCTGGCAAACGAGGAAAAGGTGCTTAATTAGTTCCTATTAGGAACGGGAGGTGTTTGCTTCCCAGCCAGGAGGGGTTTGTGCTTCGGGGAACCCAGGGACGATGCCACCTCGATTTCCCGGTTGGAAGAGGGGCTGGAGTTAGAGTGACATTGATGGTTCCTGAAATCCCCAGCAGAGCTCTGCATCGTTTTCAGGGGCTTTCTGACTACAGCCCTTGCCAGCACCTCTGTACCTGGGGGAAGAGCTGCTCTCCGAGATCCACCATGAGTTTTCGTGGCAGCTCATGTTCCTACTCAGTAGGTGGCTCGATAGTGCACGTAGGCGTTGAGGGGTGAATGCGATGTGCTGGGTTAAGTGGTACATGAAAGTATCGGCTCTTCCATATGGCTTCCAGTCCGTGTCCATTGACTCCTGGAGTCTCACGTTGCTGCAGTTCACGGAGGAAATAATCTCCCTCTGTTACTTCTGTATTGAGCCAGATGCCTGGGGTGGGAGCAGAGCATATTCTGGGGCTTGTGGTTTTGGGATGTTGAGTCTTGGCCTGAATTGTGATCCGCCCAGTCGTTTGCTCCAAACTCATCAGGAGGTTTGTTGGAGGTGACGCTGCAGTGCTGGGGGTGCATCTGCTCACCGGGATCGGTCCTGTGCTCCCTTCTTGGCTTGTGCTTGGCCCGATCCACCAGAACTGGTGTAACCTGATGCACGTCAGCATTGCCAATGCGGCATGTGAGCATCACTTGCCTTAGCGGCACCAGCCCTGCTAAGCTCAGCCTTAGTTATATCACCCTCGTTACCCAGGTTGCAAGGGTTTCCTGAAATCCAGATACAGTTGTGTCTGTGGTTAAGATGGGGCACCCAGCTCTGATGAACCACCCTGTTTGTTAAAACCGGACGAAGCAGCAGGGCTGGGGGTGCCGGAGGTTGGGCGGGAGCTGCCTCCAAAACCCCCGGGCAGACCTGGGCTTTCCAGCCCTGCCGCCCCACTGTTTCCACTGGCCTTCTGCTCCCGGTGCCGTCCGGCTCCCCAGCAGCGCACCTGGCCTGCTTGCCCTTTTGCTCCTTAAATCGTTTTTCATCACTGGCACAGGATGGATATTGTGGCTTGCTCCCCACCCCTTAGCTCTGCTTTTAACATACAGCAGAGATGTAAATGTTCATATAGTGCTGGTCGGGGTACAGAAGCCCAGGAGCAGGGGGTTGGACACTGCTGTCCATTTACTGGTGAATCAATCTCCCCTTTCCTTATATCACATCCCCAGGGAGAGGTGTGTTGTGGCATTTAATTTGCGGCTGCTATGCAGATCTCTCCCAGCCCTGTGGCCCATGGGGGTTTGGGGCAGCAGCAACAAGCTCGGCCCCATCCTGCTCACAGGGCTGGCAGCCTCGGCAGAGGGAAAAGCCTGTGGCAGGCTGCAGCTGCTGAATGCATTTTTGAAGCAGATTATAAGAAGGTTAAATAACCCCAAATCATTGCCGAGAACTTCATCCCCCTTCATTTGTTGACTCAGAATAATGAACTCGGGCAGCATTAGGATGGTGAGGAGCATCCAGCGCCAGTTGCCACTGTGGGCACGCGACTGCTGTTCGCTCCACCGTAAACCTCCCTGCATACGTGGGTGAATTGTCTAAAGCTTGATCAAATTATTTAGCATGTGGTCACTGAAAGTGGGTGTTCAGAGAGTCAGTGCCAGCCTCATCCTTCCCTGTATCACCTCCCTCCTCTTCTCCATAGCTGTGCTTTTATTTCCCAGTGGGCAGACCTGAAACACCAGGGAGAAATATAAATGGACTGGGGGGTCTCCGTGACCTGCCAGCCATGTTTCACCCCTGGTTTCACATGCAAAAGTGCTGGAGCGGGAGGTCAGGCATTGTTATTTTGATGTCTGGTTTATGGAAAGGAGGGGAAGCTGCCGGCAGCAGGGGAGCTGCAGCATGAGATCGGGCAGCCTTGGCCTGGTGCAAAGTGGAAACTTAAAGCAAAGCAAAACCCGAGTGGGAGAAAAGTGATTTGCAGAAGTGACCTTGAGAAGTGTTGATTTTTTTTTTTCGCCTCCATTGACTGTTTTGGAGAACAAAGCGAGTTTCTCGGCTCTGCGGCAAGCTGGCAGCCCCGCAGCACCGTCTGCCTGCGGCATGCGTGCTCTCCCCTTTCTCATCCAACAAACAGATCTGGGACAGATTTTGTCTTTAGACCTTCAAAATCCCCCCAACCATGAAAAACAGAGAAAACCATGCCCAGCGTGGTGGTTAAATGGGCAAGCATGGGAAGCTGGGCGCCGCGGGCAGCGAGCAGCAGGGCACTTGGGAGCTAAAAACGGCTTCTTCCATGCCCTGCTCTGGGCTTAAAACTCGTTGTTTAGGGTCATGATACCAGCTAAACAGTTGGTGTCAAAGCTCTTCTTTTCCCAAGCCTGCCTTCCTGGAGGAGAAACACTTCTGGTGGAGCATCGGCTGCGTTTTGCTCGCAGCCAAGAGTATGGGGCTCAGTCTGTGAGCACTGGTGTCTGCCCTGGGGGAGCAACTCCTTGGTGGATGAGGGATGGGATTTTGGGGGGACGTGAATGGGGAAGCACCCACACCCCATTGCCTCCAATGGCCTTGCACAGCCACCTATCCTGCAAGCACCTTTGAAATCCTGCCCTGCGCCTTCCCGCTTCGATTCATTCCTCATCTGTGAGAAGAAGAGGAAAAAAAAAAAAAAAAGGAAGAGAAAAACCACATTGAATTTTACTTTTCCTCCATGAATAAATGATGGTGGGCTGGGCTCAGAAGCCGCTGACTTTAATTTACATGTGTCCCAAGGCGGATCTAAACCTATTCCTCCAGAGGTGAAGGTCTGGTTTAATTAACTGGCTGCATCACGAGGAGCCGGGGCCTCTTTCCTCCACGCATCGGGGAGAAACGCAGCCCGTTGCCCGCAGGATGCAAACCTAGGTGCTGGGAAGCTCATGTTTATCTCATGAGCTTCTGCCTAGACAGTGCTGAAATACGGAAGCAATTCAAAGAGGCGGGCGCTGTCTGTAATTATGCTGGGGGAGCGCACGGCTCCGGGCAATCCAAAATGGTAAGAATTTGTGCGTTTGGCTGCAAAAATGGTGAAGTACACCGAAATGAAGTTTTACCCCTCCCTGGGACAAGGCTCTGCCGGGGTGACCTGTCCCCAGGGTGCTGGAATTGCTGATGTCACATGGGGACTTGTGCTGAGCTCCCTCCCTGGAGGAGCAAGTGTCTGTCTGTCTGTCCAAGGGTGCTTCAGGGCTGGGGATGCTCAGACTCTGGCATTTCCCCATCTGGGTCGTGCTCCTCGCCCTGTCCCAAGGCTGATGGGGTGTTTCAGGGCCAGGTCTAATCCCCATCTTCCTTTTTGGGACACAGTCAGGAGGGCTGGATGTGCGCGCTGGGTACCCTCATACCCCTCCTCACCGGAACGCGGCTTTGCTCCGAATACAGGAACCTCTCCGCATTAATTTGCGGATGCCTTGTGGAGGGCAGCACGGCACTGCCGGCGTTGCTGGCTGCCTGCCGAGCTCGCCGCGGCCGTACCAGGGCTGAGGCGCTCAGAAGTGCTTGGCTTGACATGAAAGGGAATCAGATCATTAAGAAGTAGAAAAGGGGGGGGAGAAACCCACAAAACAATGCCCCAGCCCCCGTGCCAACAGAGATGCAGGAGGGAAGGGATGACAGGAGAGCATCCAGTCAGGGATGCAATTAAACCTCCGGCAACAGGTACCTGCTCTCTGCTTGGGTGTTTGCGAGGAGGATGATGAGGGAGATGAAAGCAGGGTGGGAAGATGGCACCCTTGTAGCCCTTTGAAGACAGGGAGATGGCAGCCGCTGCCAGGGTGCAATGACGTGTGGGTGACAGCTCGCCTGATTCTGCTGGTTTTTCCCCCAGACCGCAGCCTGCATCCCTGGCGTCATCATCACATCAAATGGCTTGAGCCCCAAACCCGTGGGTTGTGTCACAGCCCCTGGTAGCATCGGGGCTCTGCAGCCCGGTGCATGTGTCCCTGGGGGCCACGGTGCCACTGGTCCCACTGGCACTGCCTGCCCAGGAGGGTGAGCAGGAGCCGAGCTGATGGCTGCCCCAAAAAGCTACGCTGGCTGCCAGAGTGCCTGCTCCTGTAATGGCAACACCCTCTGAACGTCCTTTTTCTATAGCACGTGATTTCGTGTGGGTATTTATTTGCCTGGATGGTGTCTTTCAGCTGAAAGCATCTAGGAGGGCTTCCTAGCCTGTGTGCAGGCAGCACATGGAGGCAGTGGGACAGGGAGCAGAGCTGCCAGTGGGACAGGGAGCAGAGCTGCCTTGCCGCCAAAATACCCGTAATTGGGACTAATTTGAAGGCTGAAAAACTGATGGACCTTCTTCTTTCTTCTTCTTTCTTCTTCTTTCTTCTTCTTTCTTCTTCTTTCTTCTTCTTTCTTCTTCTTTCTTCTTTTTTTGGGGGGGCGGGGTGGGGCTTAAAGATAAATACATTTTGTGTGAAAGATGTCTGCAAAACGTACAAGGGGTTTCTGGCAAGCTTCTCCTCTCTTTTTTCAGGGTTTCCTTGAAAAATTGTGAGCTTCCTGCAGAAAGTGTTGGTTTTAGGAGCCAGGTTTTTTCCTTAATGAAAAATTGTCATTTGCAGAAAGGGGGAAAGTGGTTTTGAATCTTTTTCCAGTGGGCTGTAAGTGCAATGAGCCACAGTTCCTCCTTTGTTCGTGGCTGATGTCCCCAGGCCGAACAGGGCACCTTCCCCGCTGCCTGTCTCCCGGGGGTGCTGGTAGGTGCCGGCCACGTGTCTTTTTGGAGCAAGGCTAGATCATCAGGTTTTTTAGTGTCTTTGCATGTGTCAGTCCTCTTGCAGTTCCAGCTTGCTCGAGGGCATCTCCTTGTGCAGCACTGCTACTTCTAACCCATCTTTTCATCAGGGAAAAGACAGGTCGCTTAAAGACACTGGGTTTGCCCTGCAAAGGCATTAGACCCGATAGGGAACCCAAAACAAACATGAATTTGGGAATACCTGGCAAATGCGGTTAGATCTGCCCCAGCGGGGGTGTTTGGGACACGGGAACAATGAGACGGCACGCGCTTGCTTTGCTGCGAGTGAAGGGAGCTGTGGCGGGCTGCTGGCGAGGGGCTGGGGGAGGAGGCGGGCTTGCTGAATCGCAAGCTGAAGTCTGTAATTCTTCTCAGAAGCTCCTATTTTAAAACCTGATAAGGAAAAATGCCACTCTGTGTCCCCAGGGAGCTTACAAGCGAGTTAATATAGATGAGATGTCTCCTTTCTTTTCTTTTTCTTTTTTTTTTTTCCTTTTTTTTTTTTGACTAAAGCTTCCCTGAGAGAGTAATTAAAAAGTGCAAGTTCCAGGTGCTAACAGAGAGGATTTAGTTTGAAAAATGAAACGCTTGGCTACCCCCATGCTTGCGCCCTTTCTGCAGAGTGTCTGGTTTGATGACGATGGCTTGCCTTGGGCGGGAACAGGGATGGATGAACAGAGATCACGCTTACCTTTGACTCTTTCTAGAAGCCCTGGCACCCAAAATGTAAAGGTTCAGGATACATGCTGTTAAGACAGGAGAGTTTTCAGCAGTCAAAAGCCTTGCAATGTTGCTGCGTGCCACTGCTGCTTCGGTGATTCAGCCCACCCCGTGCAAGCTGCAGAGTGGGGAGGGAGGCAGCGATGGGGATGCAAGTCTCTGGTGCCTTCACGGGGTGTTTTCTCTTGTGTGGGACGTGGCTGCATCCCCACCCCAAGCCTTTGAGGGGGAAAGAGGGGCAGCTCTGGTTGGGAGTCTCCTGGCTGCCACCCCTGCCATCACCCCTCAGACACGACTTGCATCTGTTCCACACACCCTCTCCCCAGACCTCCAGTGATGACATCTCGCTGCAGGAAGCCTGGGTTTAAGCAGCCCCCCAACAATGCTCCCTCCCACCCCCAAAACGCCCGCGTCAGCCCTGCGAAAGGTGACCTGCTGACAACCCCCAGACCCTCGCTGCCTGGGATGCGCAACAGCCCTGGTGTGCAGGCAGCATGACCGATCTGGAGGCAGCACGACCGATCTGCAGGCAGCTGTGGGTTACGGGGGGCTGAGTGCTGAGCAGGCAGCCCTGGTGAGCGCTGAAGCCGCTGAGTGGCACGGCCAGGTTTCGTGCCTCATCATTTACAAACACACCGCTAGTGCTTAAATGCGAGGAAATGGATAGTTAAGCACATCATTAATCTTATCCAGCCCACATAATCAACAATCAATTAATTCTTCTCCTGGCTGAAGAGATGCAGATTGTGCCGCAGCCTGGGCACTATCAGAAGGAGCCCGTTTCCGCAGGGAAAGCCGAGGCAGAGCCTTGTGCTGAGATGCTATTGCGGATCCAGACTTTGCCAGCTCCGGGAAACTTTCTCACAGAAGCCCTTAAATTAAGGCAAACGTAACGCTTGCTGTTAGTGGGGTGATTTATTTCTCCCTCCTGGGCTGGAGCTCTCTATCCGAGTCTTACACTCGGACCACGCATCTACCATCTGAAGGATTATGGCTCCCGTGCTGTGTGGGTCTCTTTAAATCCTGCTGTGACATTGCAGGGGTTCAGGGTTTTTGGCTTCATTTTTGGTGTGAGGGTCATGGTTCAGCTCCCCCGGAAAGAGGGGAGACATGGGCAATGGGAGGGGCAAACAGGAGGGGAACCAACTTTTTAAAAGGGTAGATAATGGCAGGACAAGGGGGAATGGATTAAAGCTGAAGGAAGGAAGGTTTAAATTAGATATTAGGGGGAAGTTTTTTACAGAGAGTGGTGAGGTGCTGGAACAGGCTGCCCAGAGAGGTGGTGGATGCCCCATGCCTGGAGGTGTTCAAGGCCAGGTTGGATGGGGCCCTGGGCAACCTTGTGTAGGTCCAGGCCTGGAGGTTGGTGTCCCTGCCTGTGGCAGGGGCGTTGGAACTCTATGATCCTTGGGGTCCCTTCCAACCCAGACCTTTCTATGATTCTATGAACAGCGAGAGCGGAAGGCTGCAGCCTGCAGCAGCTTTGGGAGGAAGAAGAAGGCATTGCCTCCCCCGAAACTGCGGGAGACTTTAGGCAAGCACAGTGTAATTACAGGAGAGAAAAGCTAATTGGTAATAATAACAATTAAGAGCCGCGTGCCTGCAGATTACAGGAATTTACAGATAAGTGAAGTGATAAAAGAAACCTGAGGATGCTGGGTTGCAGAGTGTACTTTGTTTCAGGTGTTTTGACAAAGCATCATTTGGATTAATTGTAATTAAAAATTAACAAACTACTTTAACCGACCCACCAACGTGCACCTATGCTTAAAACCAAGGCATGTTCATAGCACTGCGACTCTTGCGTCTTCCTCCCTTCCTCTCTTGTCCCTTCCTTCAAAATACAGGCATCTCTTCCCTGGTATCGCTGCCCTCTCCTTCCTGCTGCTCCAAAGAATCCAGCATATTTCGGGCATGTTTCTGAACACGACCTCCTGCTCTAGAAGCCCTCAAGTCACCTATTGCACGTCTCATGGATGCTAATGCTTGCTGGCGGGAGCACAATGCTGCCAGGACATGGCGGGGAGGTGCTGGTGGGAAGGGAAAGGTGAAGAAATGGAGATCCACCTCGAAGTCTTCATGTCCACACGTGATTGTGCCTCTTGCCTTGTGTGTCTGGTGTAACTCTGTGCTTTCTCATGCTGTTATGGGGTGTAGGGCTGTGTTTGTGGCTCAGGGAAGGGTCTGCATCCAGCTGCCTTCTGCTGGGGCATCCTCAAGTTCCCCCTCAAGCCCTCATGTGCCCACCCAGTGTCCTGCAACGCATGGGGACCCCGTGTGTCTACTAGCTGCCTGTCTGTGTGAGGTGGCGGGTTATTGCCCTAAGGGCTCCCATAAGAAGCCATATCTGCGGCTGGATTTGGAGGACTCAGTAGTCCTCCTGTGGGGAGGAGGAAGGGCAGCATGAGATGGTGGCTGGTCCCTCGGGGATGCCACATCCCCACTCAGCTGTTAGTGCCGTTGGAAAGAGACGATTCATTGCAGCCAGTTGCGTGCCTCAGGCAGGAGAAAAAAAATCCCCTGAATAATAAAATTGTAAAATATTGTTTTGATTTATCCTTTTTTATCCTCTTTTAATATCTGGAAAGGCTGTGTGAGCAAGAGGCCTTCATGAGTTTTGAATGACAGGTTAAAGGGCTCCAATAAAGATTAGATGGTCCACTATCTCCCAAGGAAATTGCATCAAAGTGGTTACTCCTGCTTGCTCCTATTAATTTCCTCTTCATGGCTGCTAGGAGATGCCTCATATCCTGATGCAGCAGACAGGGGCTAAGAGGCACTTTCCATTATCTCAATCATCGCCTTATTTATGAGACACTTAGGGTGTTTCTCTGCAGAGAAACAGCCTTGGACAGCATCGTGGGGGCAGAGCCAGGAGCCAAATGGAGGTGGGACCACCCTGTGTGGGAGGCCAGGGACAGTCTTCCCCCAGCCAGGTGGTGGACCTGGATGGAAGTCTGGTGCCTCGGGTACATGTGCCAAAATACAGACATTCCCTTCTGCAGCCTTTGGTTTCGCAGGGGTCACTGAGTGTTTTGTTAGATATCAAGGATGGGTGAGCATCCATTCATCAGAGTCTAGTTGGTGAGGACCAGTGGGGTGGGGCAGGGATGAGAGACCCCTTCTTTGTCACTCCATCTTCACCCTCTAACTGCAGAGCGGCAAGATGGGCGATTAACAAAACCTCCTCCCATCGCTGATTAAAGCCTAACCATAACTGTAACTGGAGCATCTTCTTGTTTATGAATTAGTTGCCATTTCCTGCTTGAATGAACTCGGAGGCCGAAGGCCAAGAAGGTTATTAGCCCCAGCCCCGGGCTGCCGGGGATTAACAGGATGGACCCGTAAGACACCGTCATGGTCACATCAACCTTTTAATTAAATTTTGCATGGAAAAAGAGATGCGAGACCTGAGCCATGCCGTTGGGGTGGCGGAAAGGGGCACTTCAGCTCAGCAGAAGGGGAACGCTGTCCTGCCCTATGTGTCCATGTCCCCATGGGTGCTGCTGGGGAAGGGGGTCCTGCAGCCCCCCGCTGCCCCCTGCCTGGGTATGAGTGGTGGGGGGCGAAACAGCTGCTCCAGCCCCCTTTCTCTGTCTGGCTAATTACTGTATCATTGTTGTGTGATTTCAGTGTTTTCCTGGTGGTTCCAGAAATAATTCATGGCCAGTGTAGAAAGTTCTGGTCATCCTAGCTTCATAGGAAGGTGCTACCCCGTTTAGCTCTGGTACAGGTGTGAAGCTGTTCTGTGTCTTCTTTCTTTTCTTTCTTTTCTTTTTCTTTTTCTTTCTGCCTGATTTTGAGGGCAGAACCTGCTCTTGCCTCCACTCCGGGATGGTTCGGCACCCAACCACTTTCCTCTCCTTTCTCTTGCAGCCTGCCCAGCGGGGACATTCAAGGCCAGCCAGGGCGCAGGGGTCTGCATGCCATGCCCCTCCAACAGCCGCTCCACTGCCGAGGCCTCGCCGGTCTGCACGTGCCGCAACGGCTACTACCGGGCGGATTTCGCCCCGCCGGCAGCTGCCTGCACCAGTGAGTAACAGATCAGGATTGGCAGGGGGGGCTGCAGGGTCTCGCTCTCATCTGCTGCTGGGGAAGCAGCAGGGATAAAGTCTAAGCCCATGAGCTTTTTTGTTGTACTTTCTGCCCCCATCTTGCTATGGGGAGGAGAGGGAGAGCAGCTGGGTGGGCGTCTGGCAGCCAGCCAAGGTCAGCCCACCGCAAAGGTTTAGCTTTGCGAAGTGCGGGCGTACCCACATTGAATACCCATCCCTCTCTGCGTGGCATGGCACCGCCTCCATGTGCTACAGAAACGCTCCTCACACCGACACAAATCCCTTCACTGCCATGCCGGCATAAGCAGATGATGTCGCGTCACCCTTTGCTCTGCTTTTCCTGGGACACCACTGTGGCATGCACCAAGTGATGAGTGGTGGGATGGCCCTGCAACCCACCTCGCTGGCAGCTGTTTGAATTTATACTTCACCCAGGCAACAGTGGTGATGGCAGAGAGATAGTCCCCAGGATAAATTAGTTAAAGTTTAACGTTATCTGCTGTTGCTGTCCTGTTTGTAGTCTTGCAGATGGAGTATTTTTTTTTATAGGGGGAAAGGGTGTGTTAAGCATTGGTATTCAGCACGGCTTTGTGTGTGATGCATCGCTGCTCAGCTGTCTGCCCAAACTGCCTGGGATGGCAGCAGCGGCCTCAAGCCTGTCTTTTAGTGAGGAAAGAGCCCAGGAGAGAAGAGTGAGCTGCTGTGCTCTTCTGCCCGCTGGGAATGTGAGTCTCAGCCTCAATTTCTCCCCCTCTCCCCCAGACAAATACGCTCCAGGCCCTTGAATCAGCCCATCAGGGAGCTTTAGCACACGGATGCTCTGGACCCTTGGTGCTGGGGAGTGACTGAAATGTACGTCGGAAACGAGGAAAAGATTTGTGTGTTTTGCTAGATCACTTGAGCTGTCAGACCGGAGGTAGTCAGCAGGTAGCAGAACTACAGATAATCTATATATCTTTATTATGCCTCATTACGTAGCTGATTTACAGTTTTGCTGCGCTATAGGAATACAGTCTATTTGCTGATTTTGATTTCTTCTCGTCGACACTTAATTTTACAACCCTCTAATATGAGGTGGCAGCTGTTCACTGACAAAGTTTCTCTGTGTCAGAGAAGTAAATAATAGTGTGGTGCTGCAGGCGCTGCCCTGGACCGGAGCCCTTCCCGAGGGCGATGCCTGCAAGTCTGGTTCCTGCCCCATACCCCCGGGGCTGCAGTTAAAGGGGGGGTGTGTGGAATTTGGGGAGACAGTGGTTTGCTGCTGGGCCAGGGAAGAAACATGGTTTTCTCCCCTTTTCCTGAAAAAAAAATATTAAAAAGATATTGTCTGCGTAAGATACAAAGAGGGGATTTGGATTACGGTTCCTGAGACAGGTGACAGCTTTTTGGGGGTGACTCGCTATTTATCGGTACTTGTCCCCAGTTGTTGTGAGTCCTCCGGTCCGGCTCCCCCCAGGGAACTGGTGTCCTTCCCCCTGCTCCTACCCCCCCTCCCGTAACCCCCATTTGACATCTCCGCTATGTGCTACAGGGATTTCAGGGGGACCCCACTGCAGAATGTCTGTGGTGCCTTGAGTCCACAAAGC